>JAVIAB010000108.1:24037753-24080253 GCA_032433765.1 Megaustenia siamemsis | reverse complement strand
TGGCATTGAGCCAGTGGTGGGGAGTGTTAAACACTCTAAGATTTCCTCTGCTCTCTGTTCCTTCACCTACCTGTACTATCTCTCGTCAGTCTCTCCTCGCCATCATATCGGTGAGCGTCCTTACACTCAATCTACCTCCCTCATGTAGCCTCCTTTCTTATTCCAACATCCTACTTTCTTCTTTTCTGTCCACCTCTCCATTCACCTGATCATCTAACATGTAGGTATAGATAATTGTGCTTCACCGTTTTTTGTCGTTGTCCCTGTATTCTGAAGAAGGCCACAGGCTGAAACGTCAGTATTGTGTTGTGTTCCTTCCTTGTAAAGCTGTCACCATACCTTAGAGTGTTGAACACTCCCCACCACTGGGTATTGATACTCAACCATTACAACTACAACTACTGCTGCTTCCTACTACTACCATTTCTACTACCATTACTACTACCATTACTACTACCATTACTACTATCATTACTACTACCATTACAACTACAACCACCACTAATTCCACTACTACTACTACGATTACTACTACCAGCACTTATACAACAACAACCACCACCACCATTATTACTTCTACTACAACGTACATTATTAAATTCTTGTAATTATCACGTTTTCATATTTACTACATTCTACAATCTCCTCCAACCATTTACTATATTCAAATAAGAAATAACACAAACTTCATCCCAAAGTTGTGCTTACAATGCCAGCAGACCTGGACTGTAGATTCAAGAACAATAAGAAAATAATCACTACCGAAATTAAATGTGATAAACGAATGATAAGAAATAGCCCGAGAGATATGATAAAAAAAAGAAGAACTGAGAAAAAAGCTTGGAATAATTCCCGCCACAAAAAATATAAAGAAACAACAGATAAAATGGTCTGGCCACGTGATAAAACGCAAGAAAACAATACATCGAGCCTTCAATAAATGTTACGAGAACGCCAACTCAAGGGTATGGAGACGAAATAATGGATTGATAGATGTTTAGAAATACTAGGGAACATAACAGCAGTAGCGGCCAACCAAAGAGCAAAAGACCGCAAATCATATTTCCCTTCAACGCTAAAATGCAAACGAGGAAGATGCGGAGAAGAAGAAATCAGACACAGTAGGCTAAAAAGTCATTTTAAAATGAAAGAACAAACATTTAACATTAAATGCAGAGAGAGAGAGAGAGAGAGAGAGAGAGAAAGAGAGAGAGAGAGAGAGAGAGAGAGAGAGAGAATGATATGTCACAGTACTCCTCTTATCATTCTTTTAGTAATGTATGACTTGTATATCACGTGCAAAAATAAAATGTAATCGACACAAAGAAGACAGTACTGATCGTATGATTTTTCAAGAGAAGATGTTGTCGTAGTCAGGAGTGAAGATACAAGTGAGGTCATACAAATGCTAGGTCAAATTTTAAAAAACAGATTCAATGGATTAAATATTCTAACAAGATCACTACCCGACAGCATCCACCAGAAAGTATTAACTCTCAGAAATAACAAAAATGGAAACAAGAAAAATGTAGACCCAGAAAAGGGGTAGATTAATGCTATAGATGAAATCATAATAAAAACACCATTCAGGAGAGACGCCACTTTAGCTTTGGGTCCTTCCTTCCTTCCTTCCTTCCTTCCTTCCTTCCTTCCTTCCTTCCTTCCTTCCTTCCTTCCTTCCTTCCTTTCCTTCCTTCCTTCCTTCCTTCCTTCCTTCCTTCCTTTCCTTCCTTCCCTTCCTTTCCTTCCTTCCTTCCTTCCTTCCTTCCCTTCCTTCCCTCACTCCTTTCTTCCTCCCTCCCTTTCCCCTCCCTCCTTCCTTCATTCCTTCCTTCTTCCCACTCTCCCACCCTTCCCTCACTCCTTTCTTCCTTCCTCCCTCCCTCCCACCCTCCCACCCTTCCCTCCCTCCTTCCTTTCTTCCTTCCTTTCTTCCTTACTTTCTTCCTGCCTTCCTTCCTTCCTTCCTTCCTTCCATCCATTTTCTGTTCAACCATTTTTTCATGTTTCCTTCTGCTGAACTCTCAGTCGCTAAAAGTTGTCCCTCTCGCACTTCAGGGTTCTACTTTTTTTTTCTCCTTATCAGTGCCATAATGACTGAAGCAAGTAATTCACCAATTTTTATAATTTCCTGACACTAGTATTGTTCATTAATTCTGTTCTCGACATTTTCTCGCGACATAACATGTTTCATACTCCCTTTTTCCCCCTTCTTTCATATTTGAGGCTCAAGCAATCGTGTTCATTGCGAACAAATTGTTTGAAGTAACATCCAAGGGCGTTAAGTTGGGGAATGTTATTGAGGGCAGTTGCCCTGGACGATACGTTCTTAGGAGTGCAAAATCTCAAAAAGAAAACAGACAATAATATCAATCAGGGTTTTTTTTTCAGTAGAAACACATATTTTAACTTGTTTTGTTTCAACCTTCATGTTTCAAGGTCCCGAGTTACATATTATATATATCTATTGATCTTTTGAGTCATAGTCAGCGAATAGGGCACGGACTCAGATACTCTTTACCTGTTTAGAAATTTTCTTTGGAAGAAAAGTCTCAATCCTTGCAAAGATCTTTCATCAAATCTCGCCATTTGTCTCTGTTCTGTGCAAGCAATGCGATCTCATTGATGGAGCCGATTCCTGCTGCCTTTGCATCTCTGATCAATGTTTTTCTCAGTGTTTCTTTGGGTCGGCCTCTTTTCCTTCTACCTGTTGTTTCCCACTTGAGGTCTTGCTTTGCTATTCGGTTATTATCTCTTCTCATCACATGTCCAACATATGTCCGTCGTCTTGTTTTGATTACTGAAGATATTAGTGGTTGATTGGCGATTTCTCAAATGTCCTCGAATGTTTTGAATTCGTTCCGCGCTATATTAAGTATTTTTCTTAGATATTTATTTTCAAACTTGTTCAACTTCATACATTATATTAGTAACTGAAAACAAGTACATATTATTTTCATATATCTCAAGTTATAAAAGTAAAAAAAGTTAAGATCCCCGTCACGCCAAGTGGCGTATAGGGAATTAGTGACCAGTGAAATTAGGGAATAGGGAATAGGAAATTAGTGACCATAATTTTTATAGACCTTCTGCACATTATTTTTGGTGTAATTTGGTCAGTATAACGCCCGTGCCGCTTTTCTTTCCCAGAAAAATAAATCCGGTACCCATTTAAGGTTGGGTGAATCAGGAAGCCGTTGATCAGGATTTGAATCCGACCTCTTATCCTATGTAGTCCAGTTCACTAACCACTGAGATATCGCGGTTCCCTTCTCATGTTATGGTCATTGCTAACCAAAATGCAAATGTGAAAGTATTTCAAAAACCTGACATTTTACTGTCTTCTCTTATCGTTTAATGTGATAATAGAATTCTGATAAACGTTTTTTATTTCATTTCTTTAAAAGGCACTGGTAATAATAGCTACACAATTAGATTCTGTCTTGCAATGTTTGCCTTCCCCTGGGCGCAACCAAACCCACATTATACCGCTGGTAGCATCATCATCATCATCATAACATGCTAAGAACTGAGAAATTGTTTTTATTTCCTCCGTGAATGGGTTACAATTTATCTTGCGAAAAGAAATTGAAACAAATAAACGCGCAATGAAAACAGTAAGAAATAGAAGAACCATACGGGATGTAGTAGGAAGTAAATAGTTAAATCATCATCATCAAGCACCAAGCTTGCTGGCGTAGGTGATCATGTCTCTCCACAACTTTCGATTTCGACATTTGTTTATCATTTCTGTTGTTGACCGTTTGCTAAGCCATTCTCTTATCTATCTATCTATTGACCTTTCGAGCCGTAACCGGCCCATAGGGCGTAGACCAAGATACACCTTCTCCTATATGAATTTTTGTTCTATCAGTTTTCTTTTAAAGATATTTTATCAAATCTCGCCATCTGTCTCTGTTCTGTGCAAGCAGTTCTATCTCATTGAGGGAGCCGATTCCTGCTGCTCTTGCCTCTCTCATCAATGTTCTTCTCAGTGTCTCCCTGGGTCTTCCTCTTTTTCTTTTACCTGTTGTTTCCCATATGAGGGCTTGCTTTGCTATTCGATTATTATCTCTTCTCATCACATGTCCAACGTATGACCATCGTCTTTTCTTTATTACTGAAGATATTAGTGGTTGATTGGCGATTTCTCTAATTTCCTCGTTTGTTTTGAATTCGTTCCATTCTATACCAAGTATTTTCCTTAGACATTTATTTTCGAATGCGTTCAACTTTGTTTCTATATCTCTTGTTGTTTTCCAGCTTTCACACGCATACGTAAGGGTTGATAGTACATTTGATTTGAATAGCCTAAGTTTTGTGTTTGTGCTAATGAGTTTTGATTTCCACAACTTTTCAAGGCTTCTGAAAGACATTGCTGCTTTAGCCAGTCTGATTCTAATTTCTTTGCTCGTATCCCCTTCTCGATCAATGTGACTTCCAAGATAGATAAAGTGATCGATCTCTTCTACTGGTTTGTTTTCCATGTATATTTTGTCACTTGTTGGAATTAAACTTTTCATGACTTTAGTCTTTTCATGATTGACCTCAAGCCCAATTTTGCTGGCTATTGATGATAGTTCATTTGTGTTTTCCTGCATCGTTTTTATCTGACTGCTGATGAGAACTATGTCATCAGCAAAGTCGAGGTCCTCCAAATGGTCTCCTTGTATCCATTCGATGCCTTTATTACCAGTGCAGCATTTCTTCATTATGAAGTCCATAACAATTCCAAATAACAAGGGCGATAAAATACATCCTTGTTTAACCCCAGTTTCTATTGGGAAACATTCGCTCAGTCCTTCCTCTGTTCGAACTGCACATGTGTAACCATCATACATCATTCTCTTAAGCTGTCTGGTATCTTTTCTCTTTGCTTCCCTCTATCTCTTCGTCCCTCATTAAAAAAAGAAATTAATAATTCAATACTTTGCACATAAAAATACAAGTCACGCAGCTGAAATTGTGTAAAAGAGAAAGGTTAATCTTAATAGATAAATAGAAACGACACCAGAATCCATATAAATGAAGAACGTAAACTTACGATCTCTTTCTCTTTATGGCGTTTACGCGATGACTACTAAAGAAATTGTCCTCTTTGTCGTCTGTCCTTGAAAGGACGTAAAGTGGGCGTAGTTTCATTGTGTTGTGGTTTATTTGCGGCTTCCAACTAAAACTTCCGATTTGAGGGCACCATTTTTGAGTATCAAGTTACCTTCCTTCTTCCATCCCTACTCGCTTCGCCAGGCTAGACTAATTAGTCAAATACTAGAGGCACCGCTAAGAATAGTTTTTGGATGGTTCTTCTTCATGAATCCTGCCGCAAGCCGTCAGCTATGAGTCGCTGACAGCTTCCAGCTTTGTTGATATCAGGCACCTCGCTTCCACTTGAGATCATGGATGTACAGCAGACAAGATTTTTGACAATCGCTCCAATTTTAAGCAAAATTACAGTAAGACGCATGGATAACAGGAGATTTACAGAGTGCAATATATAAAAGGGCGGACGATTAATAGTCTCTTTAAATGTAATTATTAAAGCAAGTGTAACATACAGCATGAAAGTATGTTGAATTGAAAAAATGCATGAAAATAATGTTAATTGGAATAAGGAAGAAAACAATGTTTAATAAGGATAGACATGAAATTATGGGGCTGGTTAGATGTACGATGTAGTCTCACGACATGAGAGACCAGGCTTCAAAATCCACCAGATGCGGTGATTTTGTCAAAAATAGGAAAATTAATCAATGGTTTCTTTATGATGAAACCATTCTACTGATCTCTTGGGTAGTGTGATCCGATGTCTAGCCCTCTCTGGGTAGTGACATGTCTAGTCCTCTCTTGGGTAGTGTGATCCGATGTCTAGCCCTCTCTGGGTAGTGACATGTCTAGTCCTCTCTTGGGTAGTGTGATCCGATGTCTAGCCCTCTCTGGGTAGTGACATGTCTAGTCCTCTCTTGGGTAGTGAGATCCGATGTCTAGCCCTCTCTGGGTAGTGACATGTCTAGTCCTCTCTTGGGTAGTGAGATCCGATGTCTAGCCCTCTCTGGGTAGTGACATGCCTAGTCCTCTCTTGGGTAGTGTGATCCGATGTCTAGCCCTCTCTGGGTAGTGACATGTCTAGTCCTCTCTTGGGTAGTGTGATCCGATGTCTAGCCCTCTCTGGGTAGTGACATGTCTAGTCCTCTCTTGGGTAGTGTGATTCGATGTCTAGCCCTCTCTGGGTAGTGACATGTCTAGTCCTCTCTTGGGTAGTGAGATCCGATGTCTAGCCATTCTCTGGGTAGTGAGATCCGATGTCTAGCCCTCTCTGGGTAGCGAGATCCGATGTCTAGCCCTTTCTGGGTAGCGAGATCCGATGTCTAGACCTCTCTGGGTAGTGAGATCCGATGTCTAGCCCTCACTTGGGTAGTGAGATCCGATGTCTAGCCCTCACTTGGGTAGTGAGATCCGATGTCTAGACCTCTCTGGGTAGTGAGATCCGATGTCTAGACCTCTCTGGGTAGTGAGATCCGATGTCTAGCCCTCACTTGGGTAGTGAGATCCGATGTCTAGACCTCTCTGGGTAGTGAGATCCGATGTCTAGACCTCTCTGGGTAGTGAGATCCGATGTCTAGCCCTCACTTGGGTAGTGAGATCCGATGTCTAGCCCTCACTTGGGTAGTGAGATCCGATGTCTAGACCTCTCTGGGTAGTGAGATCCGATGTCTAGACCTCTCTGGGTAGTGAGATCCGATGTCTAGACCTCTCTGGGTAGTGAGATCTGATGTCTAGACCTCTCTGGGTAGTGAGATCCGATGTCTAGACCTCTCTGGGTAGTGAGATCCGATGTCTAGACCTCTCTGGGTAGTGAGATCTGATGTCTAGACCTCTCTGGGTAGTGAGATCTGATGTCTAGACCTCTCTGGGTAGTGAGATCCGATGTCTAGACCTCTCTGGGTAGTGAGATCCGATGTCTAGACCTCTCTGGGTAGTGAGATCTGATGTCTAGACCTCTCTGGGTAGTGAGATCTGATGTCTAGACCTCTCTGGGTAGTGAGATCTGATGTCTAGACCTCTCTGGGTAGTGAGATCCGATGTCTAGACCTCTCTGGGTAGTGAGATCTGATGTCTAGACCTCTCTGGGTAGTGAGATCCGATGTCTAGACCTCTCTGGGTAGTGAGATCCGATGTCTAGACCTCTCTGGGTAGTGAGATCCGATGTCTAGACCTCTCTGGGTAGTGAGATCTGATGTCTAGACCTCTCTGGGTAGTGAGATCTGATGTCTAGACCTCTCTGGGTAGTGAGATCCGATGTCTAGACCTCTCTGGGTAGTGAGATCCGATGTCTAGACCTCTCTGGGTAGTGAGATCCGATGTCTAGACCTCTCTGGGTAGTGAGATCCGATGTCTAGACCTCTCTGGGTAGTGAGATCCGATGTCTAGTCCTCACTTGGGTAGTGAGATCCGATGTCTAGACCTCTCTGGGTAGTGAGATCCGATGTCTAGACCTCTCTGGGTAGTGAGATCTGATGTCTAGACCTCTCTGGGTAGTGAGATCCGATGTCTAGACCTCTCTGGGTAGTGAGATCCGATGTCTAGACCTCTCTGGGTAGTGAGATCCGATGTCTAGACCTCTCTGGGTAGTGAGATCCGATGTCTAGTCCTCACTTGGGTAGTGAGATCCGATGTCTAGACCTCTCTGGGTAGTGAGATCCGATGTCTAGTCCTCACTTGGGTAGTGAGATCCGATGTCTAGACCTCTCTGGGTAGTGAGATCCGATGTCTAGACCTCTCTGGGTAGTGAGATCCGATGTCTAGACCTCTCTGGGTAGTGAGATCCGATGTCTAGACCTCTCTGGGTAGTGAGATCCGATGTCTAGTCCTCACTTGGGTAGTGAGATCCGATGTCTAGACCTCTCTGGGTAGTGAGATCCGATGTCTAGACCTCTCTGGGTAGTGAGATCCGATGTCTAGTCCTCACTTGGGTAGTGAGATCCGATGTCTAGACCTCTCTTGGTAGTGAGATCCGATGTCTAGACCTCTCTGGGTAGTGAGATCCGATGTCTAGACCTCTCTGGGTAGTGAGATCCGATGTCTAGACCTCTCTGGGTAGTGAGATCCGATGTCTAGTCCTCACTTGGGTAGTGAGATCCGATGTCTAGACCTCTCTGGGTAGTGAGATCCGATGTCTAGTCCTCACTTGGGTAGTGAGATCCGATGTCTAGACCTCTCTGGGTAGTGAGATCCGATGTCTAGTCCTCACTTGGGTAGTGAGATCCGATGTCTAGACCTCTCTGGGTAGTGAGATCCGATGTCTAGACCTCTCTGGGTAGTGAGATCCGATGTCTAGTCCTCACTTGGGTAGTGAGATCCGATGTCTAGTCCTCACTTGGGTAGTGAGATCCGATGTCTAGCCCTCACTTGGGTAGTGAGATCCGATGTCTAGTCCTCACTTGGGTAGTGAGATCCGATGTCTAGCCCTCACTTGGGTAGTGAGATCCGATGTCTAGCCCTCACTTGGGTAGTGAGATCCGATGTCTAGACCTCTCTGGGTAGTGAGATCCGATGTCTAGTCCTCACTTGGGTAGTGAGATCCGATGTCTAGCCCTCACTTGGCTAGTGAGATCCGATGTCTAGACCTCTCTGGGTAGTGAGATCCGATGTCTAGACCTCTCTGGGTAGTGAGATCCGATGTCTAGACCTCTCTGGGTAGTGAGATCCGATGTCTAGACCTCTCTGGGTAGTGAGATCCGATGTCTAGCCCTCTCTGGGTAGTGAGATCCGATGTCTAGACCTCTCTGGGTAGTGAGATCCGATGTCTAGACCTCTCTGGGTAGTGAGATCCGATGTCTAGACCTCTCTGGGTAGTGAGATCCGATGTCTAGACCTCTCTGGGTAGTGAGATCCGATGTCTAGACCTCTCTGGGTAGTGAGATCCGATGTCTAGACCTCTCTGGGTAGTGAGATCCGATGTCTAGACCTCTCTGGGTAGTGAGATCCGATGTCTAGTCCTCACTTGGCTAGTGAGATCCGATGTCTAGACCTCTCTGGGTAGTGAGATCCGATGTCTAGTCCTCACTTGGCTAGTGAGATCCGATGTCTAGACCTCTCTGGGTAGTGAGATCCGATGTCTAGACCTCTCTGGGTAGTGAGATCTGATGTCTAGCCCTCTCTGGGTAGTGAGATCTGATGTCTAGCCCTCTCTGGGTAGTGAGATCTGATGTCTAGCCCTCTCTGGGTAGTGAGATCTGATGTCTAGCCCTCTCTGGGTAGTGAGATCTGATGTCTAGCCCTCTCTGGGTAGTGAGATCTGATGTCTAGCCCTCTCTGGGTAGTGAGATCTGATGTCTAGCCCTCTCTGGGTAGTGAGATCTGATGTCTAGCCCTCTCTGGGTAGTGAGATCTGATGTCTAGCCCTCTCTGGGTAGTGAGATCTGATGTCTAGCCCTCTCTGGGTAGTGAGATCCGATGTCTAGCCCTCTCTGGGTAGTGAGATCCGATGTCTAGACCTCTCTGGGTAGTGAGATCCGATGTCTAGACCTCTCTGGGTAGTGAGATCCGATGTCTAGACCTCTCTGGGTAGTGAGATCCGATGTCTAGACCTCTCTGGGTAGTGAGATCCGATGTCTAGACCTCTCTGGGTAGTGAGATCCGATGTCTAGCCCACTCGGATAACGGCAATAAACATTATTAACCCCCACCCCTCCCCCCACCGTCTGCATACGCGCGCGTTAAAGATACCTTGACAATTAAAATCGAAAAGAGCAGACCATAAATTTGGCCTTCACCCGGTCAAAATTGTCAGCAGTAACCTACCCATACCATGAATAATAGGCCGTGCTACGGAGTTCGTGCACGTTATCATGGACTCTTCCGATTTTCTCAAGGGGGATATCAGAGCAGCTATGGATCTGTCCTGTGTGCACTGATGATGATACTAACAACAAATGAACATAAATGAAAACTATGTTTAATAGGAACAAACTTGAAAAGAATGTCAAAGAGAATAATTATGCCATAAATAGTTGGAAATCATTATGAAGTTGAAGATGGCGCTGGACAGGACACACACTGCGGAAGCCAACTGAAAGTATTACACAACAGACCCTTTTTTTGGAATCCTCAGGGAAAAGACAAAGAAGAAGACAAAGGAATTCTTGGAGAAGACAGATAGAAGCAGAGATGAAGATGATGGGAAAGACATGGAATGATCTTAAAAGAATGGCAAGAAACAGAACGACTTGGAAAGTGTTTGTTGAAGACCTATTATCCACAGGGAACTGAAAGGTGGAAGAAGAAGATATGTAATAGGAACAAACTTGAAACAAATGTCAAGGAGAACAATTATGCATAAATAGTTGGGAATCATTATGAAGCTGACAATTAGCATATCTTAGAATGCAATCATTAGGCTAAAAGGAACAGAAACATACGTAGATGAGTGTAGCATAGCGTAGATGTGGATGAGTAGCATTAGGAAGTGAAGAATAATATCCCAGTGAGAGAAAAAAGAGCTCACATTATCGCCATCTGTTGTTTATGAACAAAGTGCTCGCCTCGACCAGTAAGCATTAGATTAATATTAAAGTCTTTGATATTCAAAATTTGTCTGAGTCAAGCTGGTTTTTCAATAAAAAATATCATGCTTAACTGGCATAGAATTTGCCAGTTAACCCAGGTAGAAAAAACCTTCTGTCTAGTTAAACTGTCTCCTTATGAGATATTACTTTGACCACAAACAACTGCTAGCTTACAAATGACACGCTGGCTGGCTTTTCAATCATGTGAACGTGTTTCCAAACCTAGCTTGATACTTTCCATTCGATGCAGTTCAAAAAAAAGGGAACAGGCCTCACTGAGTTGGTAATATAGTGTGAGCACTGGTCACCTCACTTGATGTTCCCTAGTACGGTTAAATGTAATATTTTAATCTCATGTTACATTAAAATATATCCCAGTACATTCTTTACCGTAGCTACATTTGTTATTCATAACCTGCACAATAATCTGCACATTACGTGGCGACTGCAGTGTCACATGAACGTTATTTTCCAACCCTCACAAGAAGTCCATGAAGATTTCATGCAATTCGATAAATGTAGTAAAGAAAAGTTGCTTTTCTCTCCTAAATATATTTCTTAGTATGAATACATTTTTCTCGTTTATAATATACCACTCGCACATAGAACCGCGACAGCTCAGTGGTTAGTAAACTGGACTACAAAGGACAAGGGGCATGGTTCGATCCCAACGACGGCTTCCGGTTCACCCTGCCTTTAATGGATACCAGATTTTTTTTTCTGGGAAAGTAAAGCAGCACGGGCGTAATACCGACCACATTACCCCAGAAATAATGTGCCGAAGGTCTGTAAAATTGATGGTCACTAACATCATATTCCCTATACGCCACTTGGCATGATGGGGGTACTTTACTTTTTTAAAATTTTTACTTGTACAGGAAAGAAAATATACTCTCTTCTTATTTTCTTCTTTACTTTCTTTCTCCTTCCTCATCTACTCCTATTTCTTAAAGTCTACTGCTACTACTTCTACAACTACTACTACTACTACAACTTTTACGGCTATAATTCAACTACTATTACAGCTACACTTACTGCAACTACTATTGCAACTACATTTACCACTACTATTATTAACTACAATTATTACAACTATCACGATTATAACAAACTATAATATTACTACAACTATCACGATTATAACAAACTATAATATTACTACAACTATCACGATTATAACAAACTATAATATTACTACAACTATCACGATTATAACAAACTATAATATTACTACAACTATCACGATTATAACAAACTATAATATTACTACAACTATCACGATTATAACAAACTATAATATTACTACAACTATCACGATTATAACAAACTATAATATTACTACAACTATCACGATTATAACAAACTATAATATTACTACGACTATCACGATTATAACAAACTATAATATTACTACGACTATCACGATTATAACAAACTATATTATTACTACGACTATCACGATTATAACAAACTATAATATTACTACGACTACTTCTACATCTTATCCTTTTCATCGGCCATTGATCGACCAAACAGTAATTTTTGGTATTAACAAACTTCTCCCTTTCTTCTTCTTCTGCGATCATGGCTCATTCAGACTAGGATTCCGGACTCTTTTATGAAGGCAGTTGTCTGTTTAAGTGATTCGGTTGCCCCGTATAGTTTCTCTTCCAGGGAGGTGGGTGTGGACCACATTGCTCTTCTCAGGACTGTGTACTGGGAGCAATCCTGTAGAACATGTTTTGTTGTCATGTTATCTAGGGTACAGTGGCATTGGCTGGTAGTTCCTATTTTGAGTTTGGTGTACATGTGGTTTCTCATTCTGTTTTGGCCAGTGCGTAGGCGAAGTATGATGACTTGATCCCTCCTTGATAGTTGGTGGTATCCGTCCATCTCGTTGTACTTTCGGTGTTCTTGTTTCCATTTTCCATGATACTGGCCTTTGATGATGGATTTGGCTTCATCGTAGCTGACCAAATGGTTCTCTTGTGAGAACTTCTCCCTTTGAATGCGCCTGTCCATTGCTGTGCGACCCATGCTGATCCGACCTATACAATCAACATTTCAAAACTTTCTGTCCTTTGTCTGCCTTGCTTGTGGGTTCCACAACAGTTTTGGATTGTCTCTAGATTGTTTCTAGATTGTCTCTAGATTGTTTCTAGATTGTCTCTAGATTATTTCTAACAGACACCCAACAGCATATGGGCGACTCATTGTTGGCTACTTGCGTCTGGATATATGAATCACAGCTGATCAAGACCCAATTCTACGTCCATCTTGTGGATTTGAAACACGCTATCCAGTCTGGCCATGAGAGTATTGACCGAAGAGAAAAGGCATTCCCGTACCCAAGAATGCCTTGCTGAAGTCGGATGTATTGGGTCGAAAGGCGCACAAATCGCAGCTTCTTATAAAAAACATAAAAGCGTATCTATGACTATGTAACCTCTTGTTAAAAAAGGGGATTATAAAGATGAATATTTATTGAAGAGAAAAGGCAAACGCGCACCCAAGAATGCTTTGCTGGAGTCGGATATGTTTGATCGAAAAGCAGATATTTCCCAACTTGCAAAAAACATTACAATGGATCTATATCCATGTAAAGGAGCCGCGATAGCTACGTGGTTAGTGAGTTGGACTATAAAGGACAAGAGGTAGGGTTCGATCCCAACCGACGGCTCCCGGGTTCATCCAGCCGTAAATGGGTACCGGATTATTTTCTGGGAAAGTAAAGCGGCACGGGCGTAATACCGACCACATTACCCTAAAAATCATGTGCGGAAGGTCTGTAAAATTTATAGTCACTAACACCATATTCCCTATACGCCACTTGGCGTGACGGGGGATTTTTACTTTTTACTTCTGCCCATGTAACGTCTTGTTAAGCAGGAATATTGAAGACAGATAGTTATTGACTGCTCTCAGAAGATCTATATACATCATCAACATCAAGTACCATGCTTTCTGACGTTGTGCATGTCTCTCCACAACTTTTGATCTCGAAAGTTATTTATCCTTTCTATTGTTGACCGTCCACCAAGCCTTTTCATAAGCTGTCTGGTATCTTTTCTCGCTGTTTCCCTCTATCTCTTCGTCCCTCAATTTTCCCAGTTGTTACATTATATTCCATCTGTTCCCTTCTCATTGCATGTCAAGAAAATGATAATTGTTTCTTCCTAATATTGGGAATTAGTTCTCTTTTTGCTTTGGCCTTTTCCAGAACGTTTACATTACTCTTCTTAGTTGTCCATGGTATTCTCAACATTCTTCTGTAAAACCTCATTTCTACAGCCTCCAATGATTTTCTTGTCTGTTGTCCTGAATGTCCATATATGACCTCCATATTTGAGTTATCATTATGTGCAGTTCTTCTTGATTGCGTCTCTCCAACTATTCTTAACTCATTTCCTGAACGTTTTTTTTTGTAATAATTCATCTTGTCGAACACTGAATAGCGCCTCTGTGTATTCCAAGCTTCACGGATAACAATCTTTATTCCTCTCAAGGGTGCTTTCTATTCTGATCTTAGTCTGCAATTTTTGTTGTTTATTCCATTTTATTCAACGTTTGTAATGATTTTTAAGTACAATTTTTTTTACATTTTTCTATTTTATTTCCGGTCTATTAGAAAATTTGTGAACACGCAAAATAAAAATATTATTAATAGTTGAGAACTTTTAAACGTAATACATTTTATTGTGATATTCTCATTGAGTTCGTTGACAATGCAAGTAAAATCTGCTGCTTTTTCTTTCAATTACATCGGAGATGGTTTAAGCGTCAATTACTGACTTTGTCAACCTTTTCTATTTCTCTGTATCGTCAGTCGTTCTTTGGGACATTCTTTGATGTTATCTTCCAGTCTCTCTCTCATCTTACCTCCCCTTCTCGTCTTTTTCATAGTTTCTTGCAGAACAGTCTTTGCTAGGTCAGGTAATCGAGATAAAAAAAAAAAAAAGTAAAGTACCCCCGTCACGCCAAGTGGCGTATAGGGAATATGGTTTTAGTGACCATAAATTTTACAGACCTTCGGCACATGATTTTTGGAGTAATGTGGTCGGTATTACGCCCTTGCCACTTTTACTTTCACAGAAAAAAATCAGATACCCATTAACGGCTGGGTGAACCGTGAAGCCAACGGTTGTGATCGAACCCTACTTCTTGTCCTTTGTAGTCCAATACACTAACTATCACCACTAAGCTAAAAAAAATCGCTGCGAAGAATATTTTAATTAAACTTAAACAATTTCAAAATGTATGTAAGAAATTATTTATTTGTGTTGCCTGTAAATGAAATACACTGTTATTTTAATTTGTATCATTTTAAGTCGTGTTTGCTACCGTAGTTATCTACTTTCTAGTGTGTGGAAGAGCTTAAAATATGATTCAAACTGCCTATATATTTTCTATTATTACGCTTAGATATCACTAAAAGGTCTGTTTACACTTGGTCAGAATGCATTAGAGCGGATGCTAACACTTCTCCTCAATACAACAACAGGACCAGTTACTCTTATAAGTGTATACGCTCCGACCTTGTACTCGTCATCTGAAACCAAAGACAATTTCTACGAAAATTTGACAGAAGACATGGAAAGTATACCAGGACAAGATCACATTATTCTACTGGGAGATTTCAATGCTAGAATTGGCGCAGACCACAGTTCGTGGCCAACCTACCTAGGTCGCTTTGGAGTTGGTAAATTAAATGAAAATGGCCAACGACTTTTAGAGTTTTGCGCCTATCATAACCTGTGCGTCACAAATACTTTCTTCAAAACCAAGCCTCAGCATAAAGTATCTTGTAGAAACCCACGATCGAAACACTGGCACCAGCTGGACTTGATACTTGTCAGACACCCTTTCCTCAAATCTGTAATTCTCACACGGTCATACCACAGTGCAGACTGCGACTCGGATCATTCTCTAGTCTGCTGCAAACTCAAGTTACTGCCCAGGAGGTTCCACTATGCCAGGCAGCCAAAGAAGAGACCTCGCATAGACACTAGCAAGATAACACATAGACACTAACAAGCTAACGCATAGGCACTAGCAAGCTAACACATAGACACTAGCAAGCTAACACATAGACACTAGCAAGCTAACACATTCTGGATTGGTCGAGCAGTTCAACAAGACCCTCAAGGAGTCGCAAAGCGCTCATGAACACTACACCAGCGCTGTGGAAAAATGGGAGCATCTCCGCAACGTCATCTACAACAACGCGGTTAGCATCTTTAGAAAACTGACATTTAAGTCTCACGATTGGTTTGAAGCCAACTCCCATGTTATGACATCCGTAATCGAAGCTAAACGTGCGGCCTTCTTAGATCACAAGCGCTCACCTAATGCAAATACTCTGCAGGCTATTAAAATGACCAGAAACAAAGTCCAGCAAACAGCTCGACGCTGTGCTAATGAGTACTGGCACCAGATTAGCGACATCATCCAGACTGCATCTCAAACTGAAAACCTAAAAGTAATGTATGATGGCATAAAGAAAGCCCTTGGACCAACAAAATACACTATTGCCCCACTAAAGCCATCCACTGGGGAGAAAATAAGAGGCAAACAGACCGAACGATGGGTGAAACATTATTCTTCACTTTATTCAATAGAAAACACTGTTACACCAAACGCCCTTGACGCCATACAATGTCTCCCACCTATGGAAGAGTTGGACATTGAACCAACCGTAGAGGAACTTAGCAATGCCAGAGATAGCTTGGCCAGAGGCAAGGCTCCATGACAAGATGGGATACCTCCCGATCTGATTAAATCCTGCAAAAGTGCTTTATTACATCTCCTGCTTGAAGTACTACATCTATGCTGGAAAGAGAAAGCCATTCCTCAAGATATGAGAGACTACGTGATTGTAACTCTCTACAAAAATAAAGGAGATAGAAGCGTCCTCCTGAAAATGATGATCGTCATAGTATTTAAATGTATAGCGCTTGATGATGTTAGGACATCGTGTTTGACTCCAACTCCGAACATACAAAACACAGTTTGTCGTCAGATTATTCCCGTTGCACACCAAACAACAGATCGGAAGATTAGCGCATGGTCGGTCTTGGGACACACGATTAGCCATTATGATGACGTAGCACGCACAAAATGGCTGCGCTCATGGATTCATGATTACTTCAGTGAATGCAGTCTACAACGAACGAAACATGGTGCAAATTACCCAACGAGGTAAATCTTCGGCTGACTTGACGGAGACCACCATATTAATGCTTTGGAAATTGTAAATAACTTGCGTCAAACGACACCATCAACGGCCATTGAACAGCACTCATTGTGACTTAAAACGCAGATCAACACTAGACGGTGGAAGGTAAAAAGGGCGGGGGGGGGGATGACAGCATTGTGTCGGCATACCGATGATGTCAATGAAACCTTTGTAAGAAAATCACTACAATCTTTAGGGTTTTAATTCTGTTTTTATTTTATTCACTTTTTTTCTGTCTCAGCTGAAACAGTAAAAAAAAAAAAAAATTATTATCTGGTTATGCCCCCTGTACTCATATCAGAGAAGAAGAAGGCGGCTGTTTGATAATATAAATATTGGTATTTGCCAGACAACATTCCCAACCGGGAATTTGATTAATTGGTTTACTTTCGCTTTTATCGAACAATTTTAGTAATAAAGGGAGCCTCGGTAGCCTAATTGGGAAACCCACCCCACTTGGCTACCGACGTTCGGAGAACCCGTGTTCGATTTCCGCTGGAAGTGTTGTGAGTTGTACTTGTGGTTCGAAAAAAAAATAGCTCCGCGGTCGACCCAGCCGCTGGCAGAAATTGGTACCAGAGTAGTACTCTGGGAAGGTGAGGAATGTTGCCTCGTATCCTAAGTTTCAATGCTTGAAGCGACACTATCTAGAAGTCTCCGAACACTTCTGGATAGGCGGCCGAGAACATATGGGTGAAAACTCGCGTGCTAAGACGCCGATTCAAGTCTCGTACTTTACTTGAAACAATAAATGTAGCAAACTTCATTTCAGAAAAAGGTAATTACAAAGAGGATTTGAAATAAAGAAATATTGCAAAAGTTAATGATGGACCAAAGTAAAAGAAGTCTTCGCTAGTGCTGTTGAGTTCGTGCTTTCTGCTTATAGCTTCCTACGTTGATTAGGTATGTAGACCACGTGGAATCTTATACCAGCTTTTATTTACGCGCATCATTTTGATTACGGGAAAATGAAAGAGAGGACAGGCTGGCTAGCTGTGCTGTCGTTGTAAACGATCAAGAAATGCATCTGTCGGACGTCATCAATGCTCTCCGAGATGTAGGAATGGCACAGGAATTCGACAATCATAAGGCCATGTCAATCCTTTGGATGAAAGAGATGGGAGTTAAGATGGGCACAGTCAGAAATGAGAGATATAGTGGGCACATACGAGGATTATCAACCAAGATAGAACTGGAGTCGTTATTTGCTGGACGCTGCCAGACTTATTGAAGAGGGAATCTGAGCACCTATGGACATGTTCGGAGTGCAATGGTGATGACTCGCAAATAACTCAATGACTCAAACATTTTGTGACTTTCATAGTGAACAATTAGAGTACATTTGTATCTAGAACCATATCCTTGCACTTGATTTCAGCAGATATTATATCCATTGTGTATGTGAGTGTTTCATTTTCCCTGGCTATATCAGGCTGGCATTAAACACGGCAGAATCATTCGCGCATTTTGTAGTCAGTGAAGCAGTCGGATGAGAACGACAACTCGTGACCTATCACTTGCCGTTCAATCAATCAATCAATCAATCAATCAATCAATCAATCAATCAATCAATCAATCAATCAATCAATCAATCAATCAATCAATCAATCAATCAATCAATCAATCAATCAATCAATCAATCAATCAATCAATCAATCAATCAATCAATCAATCAAATCAATCAATCAATCAATCAATCAATCAATCAATCAATCAATCAATCAAATCAATCAATCAATCAATCAATCAATCAATCAATCAATCAATCAATCAATCAATCAATCAATCAATCAATCAATCAATCAATCAATCAATCAATCAATCAATCAATCAATCAATCAATCAATCAAATCAATCAATCAATCAATCAATCAATCAATCAATCAATCAATCAATCAATCAAATCAATCAATCAATCAATCAATCAATCAATCAATCAATCAATCAATCAATCAATCAATCAATCAATCAATCAATCATCAATCAATCAATCAATCAATCAATCAATCAATCAATCAATCAAAAAATTAATCATTATAAAATCGTCCTCCTTAATCATGTGAAACTAGCTTTGTGTTCTTATCGTTGTTATCTTCTTCAACTTGGTTTTTTTTAATTATTTGGTTGTTTTGCACCCTGTTTTGTCTGTCTTCAGTGCTCTGTTCGGAGCCACTCCCATGGCTTTGATTTCTCTAGGGCATTCTACAAGACAGCAACTCTTTACTGAGATTTGTTTCTGCCGGAGAGCGCCTTACAAGACTATAGCTCGTTTCAAATCACGTGCCCAACTTCAAAACGCTATTACTCAGTAACCGTTTCTTAAAAACTGTTGACATTTTCCAAATGTTATTAGAATGCAAAAGACCCTTTAAATGTATATTTAACAAATATCTTGCAGCTGCAGTTTTCTTAAAGCGGCGAATTTCTTTGATGTTTGTCAAAATTGTAAATTGTGAACCCCTAAATAATAGAAATTACCGTAGTTGCTGGTCTATGATTAATTTTCACTAGGTAAAGGCGTGGCCGTAATGGGGAAATAACCTATTAAGACAAAACACCAGGAGAATTATTGTCTTCTAAGTTCGAGGACGGACGATAATATCAAGGTATACCTGTATGTCCAATTTTCATAGTTGTGTGGTCCTGATAAGGACCGGTTGTTGAACTAATTTAAGGTAATATAGGGGCCAACATTGTGGGGGCTATATACTTTCATTCTGAATCAGACGAGTCTAAAAGATTAATAACTGTTTGAGGTTGAACATTCCACAAACCATCATTTTTCCAATATTCCTCTTCCTGTTTTAAGACGTGGTCTTACCATTTAGCCCATTAATCTTTGTCTATATTTAATAAAGCGAGATTAGCAAGAGTCTTTACATCGCATATTTTGAATGTTGTATTTTCATCTGCCACTTGTCCTTTTAATTTTGCCCAGATTAGTTCTATTGGATTTAAATGAGCATGGTAAGGTGGCAGCCTCAAACTTATATGACCGTGCTCTTGGATAATCTTATCTATTTGAAAAATCTTTGTCCTTTGTTTTTGCTTTACTAGAGATAGTAATTCAGGTTTTAAGTACATGTTATTAAATTGTATGTGCTCCTTAGTGAGCCATATCTTAATAGCATCTTTTGTACTGGATGACGTCGGGACTTTATCTTCATGTGCAACAATGTTGTGGTACGCTGCATTGTCCATTATTAGACAAGATGGTTGATCTAGTGATGGGAGAACAGAATTTTCAATCCAATGTCTAAATATGTGACCATTCATCTCAGAGTGATAATCCCGATTGTCTATGGATTTTGAAAGAAAAATGAGCTCTGCATTCTGTATTAGTCCATGTTGTCGACTACCTGCATGAGCAATTATCAAGCGCTGTCCTTTGCTGCTAGGTATTAATCACTTAATCTTTCCATCTGATGACTGCCATTCCCTTTGGTTAGTGTGGTGAGCATTGATCCATGTTTCATCCAAGTACACAATATCATAACCTTGCTTGCGCACCTCTTTTACTTCACGTAGGTACTTGCTTCTCATGACTACTATATGTGGCTTCTCACAGATGATGTTTCGTCCATTGGAATACTTTCTGAATGTAAAGCCTGCAGCTCTCACATTCCTCCATAATGTAGACTTTGATATTTCAATACTGTTGTTCTTTTTCAGCGATACTTTTAATTTTCTTATTGTAACAGTTTCATTCATACCCAACATTTTGCGAATTTCACTTCTAATAAGTTCACTGTCGAAATTATCCAACATTTTTGCTCTTCCTTGTGATTTTGTATATTTTGAACATCGACGGTCACGTGCTTGAATCCAGCGATTAAATGACCGTTTAGATAAATCCAAAATGTGTCTTGTCCTATTCTCAGGGTTTTCTAAAGAATGAAATAATCTTCCTCGTTTAGCCTCTTTGCAAAAATAGTCATACATTTTTATTGCGATGTTTTGTAAACTGCAGAATTTCATTTTAAGACTCATGATAAATGTTATCGTTCCACGTCTCCACCTATGAATGAACGGAAATGGAACACACAATTTCTCGTGTTTTTTACAAGTGTCTAATTGTGTAAAAAAAACCACGGTAAAAGCGTGCAAACACGTCAATTTGACCGTGTATTTTTACTCGCTATTTTTAACTTAAAATACTGTAAACATTAAGTTTTGACTACATCAATGGGTCGTTATAAATTTATATAAATAAAATAAGCAACAATAATAACCAAATGTTTTTTTAAAATGATACTAATTCCCTGTTGGGTTCTAATCATTATAACTTTACATCGAAATTTTGAACAACTTACAACAAGCGGTTAAAAAGCTATCGATTTTAAAAGTTGGGCACGAGTTATGAAACAAGCTATAGCGTAGCAATCCTACATGGTCTATTTATAGATCTTCTTGCCGTTCACCTGTTAAGTGGTGGTGAATATGTCGTGTCACTAATTTACGGTAAAGCCGCGATATTTGCCTCTTTAGGCCCGACACATCCGTTTTCGGAATATATATATATATATAATTGTTTCCCTCAGTTAGGGCAGTATCTAGTAGAAATGTTGTTAGACTGCATGTAGTACGAATAGTTCATGACTGAAGACACTAATGAGTAAATATTATTAAGTAAACTTTCGAGGTGTGAGACAAATTAGGGACAATGGTATTTTTAAAGCACTGGGAAAAAATCCACAAACAAACAACAGAAATAACGGAGAAATCAATACACAGCCTAAACTAGGATCGAGTCACAGAATGACAAATGCATGAAAGACATTGCATGAGATATAAACCTTTTTAGTTTCTTACAACCTGCAACATAAAAAAAAAGAGACAGAGTGGAATGGTGCTCCATGGTAGTCAACCTTCGTTGCGGAGACGGCACTCAATAATTATAATGATGAGTTTTCTTATCTGGCAGAGTTCTTAAATACAGGTCTCAGGTGGCAGGGCGCTGTGTTGAGGAGTACTGGTTCAATCCCAGTTCGGGATGTGTATTGTTCTTGCATTTTTCTGTTATTTGATTTTGCATTTTTTCTGAGTGCTGTAAACATACCGTTGTCTCTAATTTGCAAGTTTTGGAGTATTTCATGTATTTCTTTCACCAAGTGTTTCAAGTAATACATGTTCCACGTAATACATGTTCCACGTAATACAATTTAGACGTAATACATGTTCCACGTAATACAAGTTAGACGTAATACATGTTCCGCGTAATACAATTTAGACGTAATACATGTTCCACGTAATACAAGTTAGACGTAATACATGTTCAACAATAGTTCGTTCAGAAATTCGACCCACAAGGTTTATTAATTATCTCGGAAACATTTTGATGAATTTCTGTAATTTTGTTCATGATATCTTATTTTTTCACCGATCATCAGTCTGATTTTTTTGCCCTACTGTCATGCATTTAAGAAAGATTTTTGCTTATTTGAGGTATATAAAAATATGATTTTCTTGCTTGTCCTAAATTTGAGGATTTTACAATACCCACATTTGTTGTAATCAACTCACCAATTAAAAAGGCAAATTTCACGTGCACACCACACAATCTTAGCACCGTTTTGCACTCTTAACTTGTAAGCACGCCAGTCCGAGGTTTTTTTTTGGGTAATTTCATTTCCAGTTTCTTGTTAAATTGGTACAGAGACGTATTTTGACAAAATATTTACTATTAATAAATGTTCCTGTATGTGTGATAATTTGTAAGCTGTTGTGAAGTGACTACTTGATTTTTAAAACCATGAAGAGTTTAAAGTGTAAATTCATCACTATGCAAAAGGTAACTGTGTTATTGTACATGCACTTTTGCAAGGAATCTAAAAGGCCGGTTATATTACTATTCAATGTAATACGGATACGCCTTTGGCTTGTATTGTTGGAAAATTAACATAATTTACAGTAAAATCGAATGTTTAGAGCACGCGGTTTGATATTTTCCTAAAATTATATAACAAAAAATGATTTGTGCAAAATTGACACTACCTTTGTACGCAAATGTTATCAAATCAATCTGAAGGTCGGTAAAAAAATAAGATTTCATGAAAAAGAATTAATGAAATTCATTAAACAGTTTCAGAGATAATTGACCAACTCTGTGGGCACGAATTTGTGAACGAACTATAATACATGTTCCATGTAATACATTTTTCACGTAAGATATGTTACATGTAATACATATTTCACGTGAGATATGTTCCATGTAATACTGTAAACGTGGAAAGCGATATAGCACTTGAAAACGAACACCCAGGTGTGCCCATGGTGGGTGTAAATAAAAATGTAAGTTGTAGGTCAAAGTCTGCAGACTGTGTGGGCGGACAGACACAAGGTCAATATTAAGACGTGGGTGTAAATAAATATTTAAAGAAATATATATTACCATATATGTGGGCCGATAGAAACGTAGGCGGGTAAAAAAAAAACTCGTAAAAAGGAAGGAGTGCCCATCATATACAAATTAAAAATAGGAGCAGCGAGTAACAACAAGCAGAGACATAAACCTTACGAGTTTAGCAGATAAAGATAGAGATAAGCACAGACTATCGATCTTCTTCTTTCTTCTTTTCTCTTTTCACTGATACCTAAAAGGTGTCGTGGTTTATATCATTTGTCGTTCTTGTGATGCTCGAATTGTCTGAATTAATGATTTTCCTTTGTTGTTACATGTCTCTGTCACTGCATCTATCCATCTTCTTCTTGGTCTTTTTCCATGCATTCTCGAGAAGAACGCCCTTGATGGTGATTGGTAAGGATTCATTCTGACCAGGTGGCCAAACCATTTAAGTTGTTGTTGTTCTATATATTCTTGGCAGGGTTTTATTCCTACTATTTTTCTTATGGTTTCATTTGGTATTCTATCTCTTCTTGTGTTGTTTGTTACTTTTCTCAAGCAACGCATCTCACATGTATTGATCTCTCTTAAATAGAATACCGATAACGAGCAATAATTAGCAGAGAGCCATTAATAAGGCTATGATTATAAGTAGATGAGAAGTTAATCAATGACGATGCATTCAGTCCACAAAATAACTGATGTTTAGACAACTAAAATGTGTTCTGTGATTTACTAATTCCAGAATTATGTGAGGCTGGTGGTTATCCTCACCGCCCGAGAGTTTGATTTATAATTTTATTGACTGTACTTTATTATGTGATAATATAATTTGTGACTATAGGAATGTAGTAATACTTAAATAAATATGTTTTCGTGTGATGGAACATCTCAAGAAATTGTTTGGTTGTCCAAAATAGATTTTATTTGAATGTGTTATTGCAAGACGAACGGCCTATATGATGTACGAAGAAGCACGGCACAAAAGACATTATATTTTTAAAGATCAAATACGTAGATATCCAGTCTTCGGTTCAACGGCATAAACAAGTCGTCGTATAATAAATTTTATTTTTTACGTTCGCCAGCTTTTACCTCTGACGAAGTCCCTAGAGACTAGGAACTGGATTTTGCGTGTTAATCCATTTTTCCCTGGAAGCCGTGTGCACAGGGGTCCCTCGCCGTACAGGCAGATAACTCCGACTTCGGAGGTACTCATATTTTTTTCCGTCAATGAGTAATTGATGTTTCAAGTCCAGGCCTTGCTGCTGAGACCAGGGATGGTTGCCGCTGAGAGAAATCATAAATAAAATCCGATGTAGCCGGGTTTTGAACCCCCAACCTCTCTCTCTCGAGGCCGGCGTCTTACCCCCGTGACCAACGAGTCTCCCATAATAATAAACATATAGGATGCCATCAAGTATAACAATCTAAGATAAAACATTGTGTCTTTGCGATACATGTTCCATATAATACACGTTCCACAATTTCAAAAGAATAAGGACAGTTTCTAGATAGAGATAGATGTTACAATTTATTCTGTCCAGGCTTTTATTCAGACCAGGAGACGAAGTTGGAACGCTATCATTTGATCTCTAATGTGTAGCAGGTTTGATGTTATCATTGGAGTTTGGTGTAACCATGTCAGTTTATCTCTAATGTGTAGCAGGTTTGATGTTATCATTGGAGTCTGGTGTAACCATGTCAGTTTATCTCTAATGTGTAGCAGGTTGATGTTATCATTGGAGTTTGGTGTAACCATGTCAGTTTATCTCTAATGTGTAGCAGGTTTGATGTTATCATTGGAGTTTGGTGTAACCATGTCAGTTTATCTAATGTGTAGCAGGTTGATGTTATCATTGGAGTTTGGTGTAACCATGTCAATTTATCTCTAATGTGTAGCAGGTTGATGTTATCATTGGAGTTTGGTGTAACCATATCAGTTTATCTCTAATGTGTAGCAGGTTGATGTTATCATTGGAGTTTGGTGTAACCATGTCAGTTTATCTCTAATGCGTAGCAGGTTGATGTTATCATAGGAGTTTGGTGTAACCATGTCAGTTTATCTCTAATGTGTAGCAGGTTGATGTTATCATTGGAGTTTGGTGTAACCATGTCAGTTTATATCTAATGTGTATCGGGTTGATGTTATCAGTGGAGTTTGGTGTAACCATGTCAGTTTATCTCTAATGTGTAGCAGGTTGATGTTATTATTGGAGTTTGGTGTAACCATGTCAGTTTATCTCTAATGTGTAGCAGGTTTGATGTTATCATTGGAGTCTGGTGTAACCATGTCAGTTTATCTCTAATGTGTATCAGGTTTGATGTTACCATTGGAGTTTGGTGTAACCATATCAGTTTATCACTAATGTGTAGCAGGTTGATGTTATCATTGGAGTTTGGTGTAACCATGTCAATTTATCTCTAATGTGTAGCAGGTTTGATGTTATCATTGGAGTCTGGTGTAACCATGTCAGTTTATCTCTAATGTGTAGCAGGTTTGATGTTACCATTGGAGTTTGGTGTAACCATATCAGTTTATCTATAATGTGTAGCAGGTTGATGTTATCATTGGAGTTTGGTGTAACCATGTCAGTTTATCTCTAATGTGTAGCAGGTTTGATGTTATCATTGGAGTTTGGTGTAACCATGTCAGTTTATCTAATGTGTAGCAGGTTGATGTTATCATTGGAGTTTGGTGTAACCATGTCAGTTTATCTCTAACGTGTATCAGGTTGATGTTATCATTGGAGTTTGGTGTAACCATGTCAGTTTATCTCTAATATTTGCAAAACGTGCCAAGAATGGAAAAAAAAAACACACGCAATGTTTGATGAATCATATGCCATACAGTTTGTGGTAGGCGATCATGTCTTGGTTATGTTGTTTGACTGCTTACTTTACCTCGTCACAAAGCTATCCAGTGATCCTTTTCTCCTTGGAGTCCGTGATCCCGTTTTCCTTGTATCATCATCATCAAGTACCGGGCCTGCTGGCGTAGGTGATCATGTCTCTCCACAATTTTCGATCTCGACAGCTATTTATCATTTCTAGGGCTATGAATATTGATTTGAGCATGTCGTCTAGTATATTTCACTGTTGTAGATATCATTCAATATTTTTATTATTATTTCTATTCCAAAATCACCCATGGCTTCAATCTCTTCTTTAGTTATATTATCTGGTCCAGGAGCTTTGCCTGCTTTCATATTGCGCAAGGCGTCTTCCACTTTTTCTCTGAGTATTTCTGGTCCTTCTCCATTATCCTTAATATTTACTTCCGTTCGTTCATCATTATATATATATGGCCCTTTTCGTCTTGTCAGACGGTCTAGTGGAGGCTATTGCGTATTTTTTTGAGGTATTGTTTTTGCCGAACAGCTTCTCTCGTGGCTAATTCTACCAATGTTTGACAAACACACGCGGTCACATAATGAACAGGTCAGGCTCGCTGGTCCACAGGGTTTACCATCCTTTTTCATGAGTCTCTTCTCTTCTAAGTCCTGTCTTAGAACAGTCTCAAATGTTGTTATACCGTTCCTTATACGTGCTCTCCATGATGTGCGATCACTTGCCAGATGTTGCCAGTCGTTTTCACAGATGGAGAAGTCTTTCAGAGATGATTTGCAGATATCTCTATATCGTAGTTTAGGTCTGCCGATTTGTCGTTTTCCGTGTTTTAGCTCGCCATATAGTATTTGCCTAGGAATGCGTTTTTCTTCCATCCGTTGGACATGCCCCAGCCATCTTAGCCTTCGACTTCTGAGCATCGACATGATTGTTAGGGTCTTAGCACGTTGCAGGACAGTTAAGTTGGTTATTTTGTCCTGCCATTTGATGTGCATTATTTTGCGGAGACATCGCATGTGGAAGACATTTAGTCTTTTTTCCTGGTTTGAGTATGTTGTCCAGGTTTCGGATCCATATAGTAGTGTGCTAAGCACACAAGTTTGATATATTAAGAGTTTAGTCTTTCGAGTTAGTTTCGTGTTGTTCCATGCCCTTTTTGTGAGTTTGCCGAAGGTCGTAGCTGCCTTACCAATTCGACAGTTTATTTCTTCATCAAGAGAGATGGTTTGCGTAACTGTGGATCCAAGATATGTAAATTTCTGTACTGATTCTAGTGGGCAGTCTTTTAGAGTAATAGATAGAGGTTTGAAGTCACCTTGATTTAGTATTACTGTCTTCTGAACATTAATTGACAGTGAAAAAAGGTCGCATGCTTTATCCAGGTTGTTGATCAGCGACTGTAGGGTGGCCTCACTATGAGCGACTAGGGCTGCATCGTCAGCAAATAAAAATTCTTTAAGTAGGGCAACATTTGTTTTTCACTTTGCCTACTCTGCCTGGGCACAGGATATGGAGATAGTGCTTTAATTCATTATAAAGATCTTTAAAATAGTCTGTCCATCGTCCCCTTATGTTTTCTTTATCAATCAACAGTTCTCCTTCCTTTGATCTTAGACATCCATTTTTTATTGCGTTTTTCTTCCTGTTAATTCCTCAATTTGTTTGTATATAGCTTTACCATCTCCTTTTTGTTGCATTTCAATCTCTTTGCATCTCTCTTTTAGCATGCTTCTCTTACTTCATTGCATTTTACTACAATTTCTTTATTTAATCTCTTATACTCATCTTTATTTTCTTTATTTCTTCTTCTTATATCCATTAGTAGCAAAATGTCATCTGTCATCCATTTCTTTCTTGAAATTGTTGTCACTGGTGGTATGAACTCTTTTGATGTTTGTTGCATTGATTCTTTTAGCATTTCCCACTGTTCATCAATGCTTTGTATCTTCTCTATTGCATTGTACCGGTTCTGAATTGTGATTTTATATTTGTCTTGCAGCTTCTTGTCTGATTTTAGTAAATCTAAATTTAACTTGATGTTAACTGAGGCTCGTTTTGTTGTTTTTAATTTTATTCTAAGCTTTCCCACAACTGGTACATGATCACTATTGCAATCTGCTACTGGTCTAGTTTTCACACACACCAGCCTGTTTCTAAATCTATTGCTTTTAATTATATAATCAATTTGATTACGTGCGTTGTCCCCTGGGCTTTTCCATGTCCATAGACGTCTTGGGTGTTGCTTAAACCAGGTGTTTCCTATCATCATATTGTGTGTTCTTGCTCAGACAATAAGTTTCTCACCTCTTTCATTCCTCTCGCCTAAGCCATAATGACCAACTACTTCCTCAACTCTTTCCTTTCCTACTTTTGCGTTAAAATCCCCTAGAACTATGGTGTTTTCATGTGGTTTGCATGTATGAAGTGCCTCATTTAACTCGTTGTAAAATTTATCAGTTGTTTTCTCTAGACTGTCTGCTGTTGGTGCATAATTTTGTACAAGATTTATATCAATTGGCTTTCCATTCAATTTCACTTAAAGGACTCTGTCAGATATTGGGTAAAAGCCTTTCACTGTTCTTGCTCTTTCTGCATCCAAGATGATACCTACTCCTCGTTGGTGTTCATTACCTCCAGAATAGATTATTTTTTGTTTATCAGAACATCTCCCCTGATCCGGTGTATCTCATTTCGCAAAGTCCCAGTGATTGTAAACCCATTCTTTTCATTTCTTGTATGATGTTTTCTAGTTTACCCTTCTGCATGATTGTTCTCACATTCCAAGTACCTATCTTTAAAGTTTGTTTTATCTTTATTTTGCTTACAGTAGCGTGATGACGATCGGGTATCACCTGTAGCAAATGATATCCCCTACCGAACGAGGGTTTTCCAATGGAATCCCCCTTAACGTTGTTGTTGTTATTTCTATTGTTGTGGCGATTCATGATTGTACAAAAAAATTACGACGGTGGTTTTATGTTGCCTTCCGTCGGTTTGTTTACGGTTGGCTCCGCTAGCCTTTGACTAAAAAGTCTCACCCACATGGCAGTGGGGTTGTTTTACTTCGGGGTACCCTCCCTTAGCCTTAAACTCTCCCGAGCTTACCTGTAAGACAGCAGGGCAGCCACAGGTTGTACTGTTTACTGCATACAGTAGCAGGTAAAATTACCTGACCTGACCAAATTTACTTGTATATTTCCAGTTAAAACCAAATATTCCAACGTTCTTCTTCACATGATGTAGCAGTAGCCTCCGCCAGTAATAGTTGACTATGGATTTTTCAGCGCCCTTGAAATGTGATTTCTTTCCTTTCGCCGTGTGTTCTCTTTTTCTATGAATCTGTATACTTCTTGTTTGACTTTGAGCTTTACAGTGTGTTTCAAAAGATTGCGGTCTGCAGCTATTTCTTCCCCGGCTGCAGGGTTTATGTTCAGAGTCTTCATGTGGCATTTACAAACGTCTGCAAATCGACTCATGATGTAATTTAAAAAAAAAATCGATTGTCTCTTTCTGCTGTTTTAGGGTTATCCTTTTTGTGTGCTGACTTCATCCAATTTATAGATATATATTTACATAACAATGTGTGTACTACCCTCTACTATTGAAACTATTCTTACCTCTGTTTCTCCATCAACCGAAATATTGACAAGCAAACATTTATAATTTGGTGCAATGACCATTCAGACATTAAATATTATTTCCAGATTGTGACAACACTGCAATGCCTCATTCTCGGCAAATAATTTTGGTTATTAAGGACAGTCATTTAGATCTGATACGTGCCAGCACATTCTGTGACCAATTCTACAGTCAATGTGTTTATGTTTTCAGTTAAACTCAGCCATTGCAAGCCTCATAACTCTAGATTTTCTATTACATTTAAGGTGTCCTTCTTTATGTACCGATTTCTTTTTTATATATACGGATCGTGTCATCTGTTGTGCTTGATTTATGTTGAATAGTTTTTATTTTAATCTTAGGCTCCTCTAATGATTAGTTATTGTGTATATTGTTCCTTTATTTCCAACTTGTACATTCTTCTCTGCACATTTTAAAGGATTCATGTTTTAATTATTTTCTTGTTTGGATTGTGTGAAGTTTTTCTACTTGCACACAAATTGATTTAATGACATTATGGGTACATCACCAGTAATTACAACTCTAATTCTGGCCATGAAGATAGGTGGTTAGGTGTAAGAGCATGTTTCATGCTGATAATTGTGGTTTTATCAAACGTATTAAAAAATTAGATTACGAATTATAATTTAAATTTAAAAAAAATTAATATAAGGTATGCTTATGATACAGGCTTAATTGCTAAGAGTAAAAATGAGTTACACGAAATGTTAGACAATATAGCGAAGGAAAGCAAAAAATAAAGGACTCAACCGTAATAGCAGAAAGACAAAAGTATTGGTAGCAACAACGAAAAGTACTTCACCGCAATGCACAATAATGACAAGTGGACCAATAATAAAACAGACAAATGAATTTAAATATCTGGGAACAATGTTAACCACAGATAATAGATGTACAAGCGAGGGGAGATGCAGAATGGCTCAGACAAAAGCAGCTTTCCAAAAAATGAGGAAGATACAGTTCAATCCATTTTTGATAATAGAAACAAGAAAAAGAGTTCTTAAATGATACGTTGAGCCAATCTTAACACATGAATGTGAATCATGGGCAATAGGACAAGAAAATCACTGGAGTCTGTAGAAATGTGGTTTTACAGAAGAATGTTGAGAATACCATGGGCAGCTAAGAAGAGTAATGAAAACGTTCTGAAAGAGGCCAAAGCAAAAAGAGAGCTAATTTCCAATATTAGGAAGGAACAATCATCATTTTTTGGCCATGTAATGAGAAGAGAACAGCTGGAATATATTGTAACAAATAGGAAAATTGAGGGACGAAGAGACAGAGGGAAGCAAAGAGAAGAGATATCAGACAGATTAAGAAAATGGCTTGGCAGAAGTTCAACAGCAGAAATGATAAATAACTTTCGAGATCGAAAGTTGTGGAGATACATGATCACCTACGCCATCATGCACGATACTTGATGATGATAATATGATTTTAAGTATTGTGAGACCTGCTAGTGTTAATTTTTAAGAGGCGGGTGTCTGAAAGTTTCATTGAACTTAGTGCCACACCAAGTCTAAATGCGGGACTAATTAACAACAAAAATTGCTGCTTGGAATGTGATTGTTATTGCATCGCTTGTGTACAGACGACCTAGTTCTTTTGCTTTGCTCTGTATAGTACGTCATTCCCATCAAGTCAACACAGATGGAAACAGAAGAAAAGGTTGGTTACCTGGTCGTTGGTTAGGTGTAGTCGGGCCTAGAGTGAGACAGCATTGGGTAGTGCGCCTTCAAAAGATGTGCCAATGTTTAGTAGATCCTCTACACTCTACTCCATTCTGCCATTAAGGATGTGCCCGTAATTGGAAACTCTACACTCTGCTCGTCTAAGGTAGTAAAGAGTGTCCATGACAAGTGAAGGCTCTACACTCGACTCCTCTGTGACAGTAAAGATGTGCCGTAAAGTGAAGGCTCTACACTCCAATCCTCTATGGCAGTAAAGATGTGCCGTAAGTGAAGGCTCTACACTCCAATCCTCTATGGCAGTAAAGATGTGCCATAAGTGAAGGCTCTACACTCCAATCCTCTATGGCAGTAAAGATGTGCCGTAAGTGAAGGCTCTACACTCCAATCCTCTATGGCAGTAAAGATGTGCCATAAGTGAAGGCTCTACACTCCAATCCTCTATGAAAGTAAAGATGTGCCATAAGTGAAGGCTGTACACTCCACTCCTCTATGACAGTAAAAATGTGCCATAAGTGAAGGCTCTACACTCCACTCCTCTATGGCAGTAAAGATGTGCCATAAGTGAAGGCTCTACACTCCGCTCGTCTCAGGTAGTAAAGAGTGCCCGTGATAAGTGAAGGCTCTACACTCCAATCCTCTATGAAAGTAAAGATGTGCCATAAGTGAAGGCTGTACACTCCACTCCTCTATGACAATAAAGATGTGCCATAAGTGAAGGCTCTACACTCCACTCCTCTATGACAGTATAGATGTGTCCACAAATGAAGGTTCTGCACTACACTACTCTATGACAATAAAGATGTGCCATAATTGAAGGCTCTAAATTCCACTCCTCTATGGCAGTAAAGATGTGTCCACAAGTGAAGGCTCTGCACTCCACTCCTCTATGACAGTAAAGATGTGCCATAAGTGAAGGCTCTACACTCCACTCCTCTTTGACAGTAAAGATGTGCCATACGTGAAGGCTCTACACTCCACTCCTCTATGACAGTAAAGATGTGCCATAAGTGAAGCCTCCACACTCCACTCCTCTATGACAGTAAAGATGTGCCACAAGTGGAGACTATATACTCCACTCCTCTATGACAGTAAAGATGTGCCACAAGTGGAGGCTCTACACTCCACTCCTCTATGACAGTAAAGATGTGCCACAAGTGGAGGCTCTACACTCCACTCCTCTATGACAGTAAAGATACGCCACAAGTGGAGGCTCTACACTCCACTCCTCTATGACAGTAAAGATGTGCCACAAGTGGAGACTCTATACTCCACTCCTCTATGACAGTAAAGATGTGCCACAAGTGGAGGCTCTACACTCCACTCCTCTATGACAGTAAAGATGTTTCCACAAGTGGAGACTCTATACTCCACTCCTCTATGACAGTAAAGATGTGTCCACAAGTGGAGGCTCTGCACTCCACTCCTCTATGACAGTAAAGATGTGCCATAAGTGAAGGCTCTACACTCCACTCCTCTTTGACAGTAAAGATGTGCCATACGTGAAGGCTCTACACTCCACTCCTCTATGACAGTAAAGATGTGCCATAAGTGAAGCCTCTACACTCCACTCCTCTATGACAGTAAAGATGTGCCAGAGTGGAGACTCTACACTCCACTCCTCTTTGACAGTAAAGATGTGCCACAAGTGGAGACTCTACACTCCACTCCTCTATGACAGTAAAGATGTGCCACAAGTGGAGGCTCTACACTCCACTCCTCTATGACAGTAAAGATGCGCCACAAGTGGAGGCTCTACACTCCACTCCTCTATGACAGTAAAGATGTGCCACAAGTGGAGACTCTATACTCCACTCCTCTATGACAGTAAAGATGTGCCACAAGTGGAGGCTCTACACTCCACTCCTCTATGACAATAAAGATGTGCCACAAGTGGAGGCTCTACACTCCACTCCTCTATGACAGTAAAGATGCGCCACAAGTGGAGGCTCTACACTCCACTCCTCTATGACAGTAAAGATGTGCCACAAGTGGAGACTCTATACTCCACTCCTCTATGACAGTAAAGGTGTGCCACAAGTGGAGGCTCTACACTCCACTCCTCTATGACAGTAAAGATGTTTCCACAAGTGGAGACTCTATACTCCACTCCTCTATGACAGTAAAGATGTGTCCACAAGTGGAGGCTCTACACTCCACTCCTCTATGACAGTAAAGATGTGCCATAAGTGAAGGCTCTACACTCCACTCATCTATGGCAGTAAAGATGTGCCATACGTGAAGGCTCTACACTTCACTCCTCTATGACAGTAAAGATGTGCCATAAGTGGAGGCTCCACACTCCACTCCTCTATGACAGTAAAGATGTGCCATAAGTGAAGGCTCTACACTCCACTCCTCTATGACAGTAAAGATGTGCCATAAGTGAAGGTTCTACACTCCACTCCTCTATTGCAGTAAAGATGTGTCATAAGTGAAAGTTCTACACTCCACTCCTCTATGGCAGTAAAGATGTGTCCACAAGTGGAGACTCTACACTCCACTCCTCTATATGACAATAAAGAGTGCCCTTGATGAATGGAGGCTCTAAAACTCCACTTCCCTATGTTAGTAATATTTTGCAACTTCAGAGCACCTTTACCTTTTATGTCGTATGTTCCAAGTAAGAATATTGTTGAACTTTTTCCACATTTTGTCATATGGAGTAACTAATAATGAAGTCACACTCTTACAAATACAACATTCCACAGTTGTACCAATGTTTGATTTAGATACAGCGCATTCTAAAAATAGGACCGATAATTTATCAAGGGAAAGAAATACGAAATTAAGAAGTAATCACTTGGCAAATCTCGAATCTTGTCTACAGCAGAGGAAATCTATTTCGCACTTTAGCGCTCTTTTCGTATTCTCTTTACATACCTGCCACTTTTAATTCATTTGTCTAGAGCCATCCATGACACTCCAGAGCTTCTAAAAAAGATAAATGACCCAATTTCTGAATTTGCCCAATTTTCTAAGTTTCAAACTTTTCATTCAATGTCTGCAAACAAAAGACAAAAGACGCGAACAGTCGTAGATTTTGATGTATTTTATTTTCAAAAGTTTTTCAAATTTAATTTCTTTACAGGCTAGATATGTTTCTCAGCCATAATGAATAATAAATATTTATCATTATCCTGTATACCGGTTGGCTTACCACGGCAACATTCGTAATCCTGGCGAGGACACCTGGGTTTTACTAATTCCCTAAAAATTAGTAGGAGCCGCGATAGCTCAGTGGTTAGTGAACTGGACTACTACGGACAAGGGGTAGGGTTCGATCCCAACCGACGGCTCCGGGTTCACCCAGCCTTAAATGGGTACCGGATTTTTTCTGGAAAGTAAAAGCAGCACGGGCGTAATACCGACCACATTACCCCAAAATTCATGTGCTGAAGGTCTGTAAAATATAGGGTCACTAACACCATATTTCCCTATACGCCACTTGGCGTGACGGGGGGTACTTTACTTTACTTTTTTTATTATCCTGTATACAGTTTATCACCAAAAAAAAAAAGAAGATAAAAAATATTTTGCGAAAGTTTAAAACGATTCATGATTATAAAGTGAACTTTGAAGTTTGACAGAAAATCACAACGGAAAGAGATTGTGTTGCATTGAGAAACAAGTCTTCTAGTATTTTTGTCCGTTAGTTAGGCTGACCATACGTGCAGCGTGGAGCTGGACAGTACTGTTTCTTTACGTTTCTCACTCGTTCCGCCCATTTAATAAAAATGACAATTTTCTCCAGTTTTTAAATAAATTATACATTTTTGTCCTTTTTTGAAAACTAAGGTACTGTATACATTTAATATATTTTTTTTTTAAAGTTGTATATGTGATTTTTTAAATTGAGGTTTTAAAAGAATATATTGAAAGACATACATTTTACTGATTAACCGGAGAAATATTTATTGTACGATCATGGTGAAGACAGTCAATCGCTACGTTTACAAAATATTATATACGAGCTCTATTAATGTAAAATTAATGGTAAGCTCAATATGTTTATGTCATTAAACGTTTTTTATTGTTTTACTTTTTCATGCATTAAAATATTACATAAAAACTTTCAGCCCCGTTTATGCCATTCCGAAGTCCAATTGAGTGTCTCAGGTAACATGGTCAGGTCAGCCTACCGTTAGCTGAGAACAGAGTGGTAGATTACTATGTGACAACATGCAAAACTGACAGGAAAACAATGGCAAAGCATAACAAAAAATGCAATGATGTTAGTTTTAATTATCAGAAACTACACGGGTTTATTTAATTGGGAAACGTCTGTCAAACTCCAAAGGGAGTTAACAGAGTTTGGAATAAAACAAGGTGGAAATTTATTGTCGCTCACGTCACCAGAGTTTGGGATAAAACAAGGTGAACATTTATTGTAGCTCACGTCAACAGAGTTTGGGATAAAACAAGGTGGAGATTTATTGTAGCTCACGTCAACAGAGTTTGGGATAAAACAAGGTGGAGATTTATTGTAACTCACGTCAACAGAGTTTGGGATAAAGCAAGGTGGAAATTTATTGTAGCTCACGTCAACAGAGTTTGGGATAAAACAAGGTGGAGATTTATTGTAGCTCACGTCAACAGAGTTTGGGATAAAACAAGGTGGAGATTTATTGTAGCTCACGTCAACAGAGTTTGGGATAAAACAAGGTGAACATTTATTGTAGCTCACGTCAACAGAGTTTGGGATAAAACAAGGTGGAGATTTATTGTAGCTCACGTCAACAGAGTTTGGGATAAAACAAGGTGGAGATTTATTGTAACTCACGTCAACAGAGTTTGGGATAAAGCAAGGTGGAAATTTATTGTAGCTCACGTCAACAGAGTTTGGGATAAAACAAGGTGGAGATTTATTGTAGCTCACGTCAACAGAGTTTGGGATAAAACAAGGTGGAGATTTATTGTAGCTCACGTCAACAGAGTTTGGGATAAAACAAGGTGGAGATTTATTGTAACTCACGTCAACAGAGTTTTTTGATAAAACAAGGTGGAAATTTAATGTAGCTCACGTCAACAGAGTTTTTTGATAAAACAAGGTGGAAATTTAATGTAGCTCACGTCAACAGAGTTTGGGATAAAACAAGGTGGAGATTTATTGTAACTCACGTCAACAGAGTTTGGGATAAAACAAGGTGGAGATTTATTGTAACTCACGTCAACAGAGTTTGGGATAAAACAAGGTGGAGATTTATTGTAGCTCACGTCAACAGAGTTTGGGATAAAACAAGGTGGAGATTTATTGTAGCTCACGTCAACAGGCATGACACATGATAGTGCAGACGAAGTCTGTTTATTTGAAAATCAACAATTTCTTTGACTATAGTTATATACACAATTATTAACTTTAAACAATAAACAAGAATACGTTCAATATCTTTATTTAATGTAGCGTTGACAGTCAATATTTTTTTTTAAATCACAAATCTTACAAACTCATGGAGTTACAGATGTCAAAAGTGTCAGAAATATCGAAATTTACCAAACATGCACCTCCGTTATTATGATATCTCCTTTGTATTGTAATCCACTTAAGAGCTAGAGATTCGATCCGGTTTTTACATATTACAGTTTTCAAAATCGAACACGTTCATTGTGGTTGTTGAAACGTATCTAAAAATATATAATTTGTCCACTAATTTTAAGAAACTCATTTCTTACTTAATTTAAGTCTTCGTTCCCCCCTGGGAAATATTCTCAGTGACGATTTCAAAAGTATAACTGCGGATAAATAGACGATGACAGCATTAATGGAATGAGGATATCTGTTTTGTTGCTTCCGGCTTTGTTGCCTGATAACCTAACTCTGTTCTCCGGAACGGAATTAATAAAAAAAATAATACATTCTTTCATATGCTTTTAATTAAAAACAAAACTTTGCGTGATTTTAAATTAATGACAACGAATAATGTCCCGTGAATTTAATGAACGGTTTTTTCTGCATTTAGTTTGTAGAAATATTCATATCTTTTTGTAACTCCGGAGGTAAAGAGTTCAATTTACGTAGCCATAAAAAATGTCTACATCCTCCAGTTAAAGCCATTACTTTTTAAGGTTTTGAGAAGATTCGTAAGACAAGCTAGGTTCTCTTGAATCAAGTTCATCCAAAAGTGTCTTGATGTCCTTGTAAGTCAGATCAGCACGTGTGTCTTTATTGTTTTCGTACAAGCTGTTCAGAATGTAGTTAACAGGTACGCTATCCAGGTTTTGAAACGACGCGCTTCTCTTTTTCCTCATAGATTCATTCGCTGTTTGCAACATATAGTCCTCGTTTTCATTATCATACTCATCATCGAAATTACGTTTAATAAAACTGCTTCCTATAGAATCAATTCCTCTTTTGGATTCATCGTCACTTTCATCATAAAAATCGTCACCAACATCTTTCTCTGTTAGAGTAGAATCGATTTGACTATTTGGTGTATGACTGCCATCTTGCAAGTAATTATCGTGTTGCTTATTCAAGTTGTCGTTTATCTCTTCTGAATCTTTGTCTGAATGAAAAATAGAATATTCGTAATTATGTGAAGGGCGCTTGATAAAGCTGCTTCCAATTGAATCAATTGGTCTTTTGATAAATGAACTTCCAATAGAATCTATACCCTTCTTAATAAAACTGCTTCCAATTGAATCAATTGGTCTTTTGATAAATGAACTTCCAATAGAATCTATACCTTTTTTAATAAAACTGCTTCCAATTGAATCTATTGGTCTCTTGATAAATGAACTTCCGATGGAATCGATACCTTTCTTGATAAAGCTACTTCCTATTGAATCAACTGGTCTCTTGATAAATGAACTTCCAATAGAATCGATACCTTTCTTGATGAAGCTGCTTCCAATGGAATCGATTGGTCTTTTGATAAATGAACTTCCGATGGAATCTATACCTTTCTTGATAAAGCTACTTCCTATTGAATCAACTGGTCTCTTGATAAATGAACTTCCAATAGAATCGATACCTTTCTTGATGAAGCTGCTTCCAATGGAATCTATTGGTCTTTTGATAAATGAACTTCCAATGGAATCTATGCCTTTTTTTATAAAGCTACTTCCAATAGAATCAATTGGTCTCTTGATAAATGAACTTCCAATCGAGTCGATACCTTTCTTGATGAAACTGCTTCCAATTGAATCGATTGGTCTTTTGATAAAAGAACTTCCGATGGAATCTATTCCTTTCTTAATAAAACTGCTTCCGATAGAATCGATTGGTCTTTTGATAAATGAACTCCCTATAGAATCTATACCTTTCTTTATAAAACTACTTCCAATTGAGTCTATTGGTCTTTTGATAAAAGAACTTCCAATTGAATCTATTCCTTTTTTTATGAAACTACTACCTATGGAATCAATTGGTCTCTTGATAAATGAACTTCCAATAGAATCTATACCTTTCTTTATGAAACTACTTCCAATGGAATCGATTGGTCGTTTGATAAATGAACTTCCAATGGAATCTATACCTTTCTTTATGAAACTACTTCCAATGGAATCGATTGGTCTTTTGATAAACGAACTTCCTATAGAATCTATACCTTTCTTTATAAAACTACTTCCTATTGAATCGACTGGTCTCTTGATAAATGAACTTCCAATAGAATCTATTCCTTTCTTGATGAAAGAACTGCCGATTGAATCAACTGGCCTCTTGATAAATGAACTTCCAATGGAATCGATGGATTTCTTGTCGAATTCAACCTCACTTGATTCTGAAAACTGTGATCTTTTCTTGATCTCACCATCTGGTACCTCATTTCTGAAATAAAAGAAAATACACTTGTAATTGTGGTAACAAAAATTTGTTATGTGCTGACTAAGTTTACGAATATTTTGCAAATTAGTATATTGCGAAAGTAGATACAGGAAGTTAGTAGCTAAGACAAAGTGCAGCGCAACCCATTTTTGACAATGAAAGTTAGACAGAGAGTTGTTAACTCTTTCTGCACATGTTGTCGCATTGTGCGCCACTCTTAATTTGATTTGTGTGGACGGTCATCAAAGTCAGATTATTTTTACATGTCTTGTATCATCTTGGTTACGGTGAAATCTAATACCTTGTTCAATTATCTAAATATTCATATAATATGTTATATGTTAGATAAATATAAATCATCATCAACAAGTACCGGGCCTACTGGCGTATGTGATCTTGTCTCTCCACAACTTTCGATCTCGGCAGCTATTTATCATTTCTGTTGTTGACCTTTTGCTCATGCCATTCTCTTAAGCTGTCTGTTATTTTTACTCTTTGCTTCCCTCTATCTCTTCGTCCTTCAATTTTTCCAGTTGTTACAATATATTCCAGTTGTTCTCTTCTCATTACATGGCCAAAAAATGATTGTCACTTCCTAATATTGGAAATTAGCTCTATTTTTGCTTTGACCTCTCTCAGAACATCTTCATTACTCTACTTAGCTGTCCATGGTATTCTCAACATTCTTCTGTAAAATCTCATTTCTACCGACTCCGGTGATTTTCTTGTCTGTTGTCCTATTGTGCATGATTCGCATCCATATGTTAAGACCGGCTCTACATAACAGGCGATTCATGATTGTACAAAGAAATTACGACGGTGGTTTTCTGTTGCCTTCCGTCGGTTTATTTACGGTTGGCTCCGCTAGTCTTTGACTAAAAAGTCTCACCCACAAGGCGATGGGGTTGTTTTACTTCGGGGTTCCCACCCTTAGCCTTTTATTCTCCCGAGCTTACCTGCAAGGCAGCAGGGCAGCCACAGGTTGTACTGTTTACTGCATACAGTAGCAGGTAAAATTACCTGACCTCATATAAATATGAAGATTCATTTTTAAAACCATGAAAAGTATTGTCTCTGAAATCTTTTCCGTAGCATTAATAAAAAGCTTCCGTATGGAAGTAGTTAATTTTGTTGAATATCTATCATGACATATGATAGTGAATCATGAACATTCGGACAACAGACAAATAATCGTATTCCTTGCGGAATAATTTGTGAATACCATGGACAGCTTCAAATAATATGAGTGCATTCTAAACGATGACAAGGTAAAATCTGAATTCGGACAACTTTTTTCCAGTAAAATTCTATTCGGTATTCGTAACAATGGCAGTTTTAACGGACTGGAAGCAATTGTGTACAGATGTCAGGGTTCCGCTGTAACGGAGAAACATTTCTTTAACGTTTTAACACCGGACCAACATTCTTGACAATTCTAATGTGGAACTGGGTGGTCTACAGGTAAGACGTCAGCCACTTGACTGAAAAGTCCCGTGCTCGAATCTCACTCCAAGCGGTGGGAACTCTTCACTTCAAATCCGTGGTTTCTTTGTGGCTGTAGTAGTGAGATCCAATGTCTCGGATAACAGTCTTTGTGGCTGTGGTAGTGAGATCCATTGCCCCGGATAACGGTATTTGTGGCTGTGGTAGTGAGATCCATTGTCTCGGATAACGGTCTTTGTGGCTGTGGCTGTGAGATCATTGTCTCGGATAACGGTCTTTGTGGCTGTGGTTGTGAGATCCAATGTCTCGGATAATGGTCTCTGTGGCTGTGGTAGTGAGATCCAATGTCTCGGATAACAGTCTTTGTGGCTGTGGTCGTGAGATCCAATGTCTCGGATAACGGTCTTTGTGGCTGTGATAGTGAGATCCAATGTCTCGGATAACAGTCTTTGTGGCTGCGGTAGTGAGATCCATTGTCTCGGATAATGGTCTTTGTGGCTGTGGTAGTGAGATCCAATGTCTTGGATAACAGTCTTTGTGGCTGTGATAGTGAGATCCAATGTCTCGGACAACGGTCTTTGTGGCTGTGATAGTGAGATTCAATGTCTCGGATAACGGTCTTTGTGGCTATGGTAGTGAGATCCAATATCTCGGATAACGGTCTTTGTGGCTGCGGTAGTGAGATCCAATATCTCGGATAACGGTCTTTGTGGCTGCGGTAGTGAGATCCAATATCTCGGATAACGGTCTTTGTGGCTGCGGTAGTGAGATCCAATATCTCGGATAACGGTCTTTGTGGCTGTGGTAGTGAGATCCAATATCTCGGATAACGGTCTTTGTGGCTGTGGTAGTGAGATCCAATGTATCGGATAACGGTCTTTGTGGCTGTGGTAGTGAGATCCATTGTCTCGGATAACGGTCTTTGTGGCTGTGATAGTGAGATCCAATGTATCGGATAAACGGTCTTCGTGGCTGTGGCTGTGAGATCCAATGTCTCGGATAACAGTCTTTGTGGCTGTGGTAGTGAGATCCAATGTCTCGGACAACGGTCTTTGTGGCTGTGATAGTGAGATCCAATGTCTCGGACAACGGTCTTTGTGGCTGTGATAGTGAGATCCAATGTCTCGGACAACGGTCTTTGTGGCTGTGGTAGTGCGATCCATTGTCTCGGATAACGGTCTTTGTGGCTGTGTTAGTGAGATCCAATATCTCGGATAACAGTCTTTGTGGTTGTAGTAGTGAGATCCAATGTCTCGGATAACGGTCTTCGTGGCTGTGGTAGTGAGAACCAATGTGTCGGATAACGGTCTTCGTGGCTGTGGTTGTGAGATCCAATGTCTCGGATAACGGTCTTCGTGGCTGTGGTTGTGAGATCCAATGTCTCGGATAACGGTCTTCGTGGCTGTGATAGTGAGATCCATTGTCTCGGATAACGGTCTTCGTGGCTGTGGTAGTGAGATCCATTGTCTTGGATAACGGTCTTCGTGGCTGTGATAGTGAGATCCATTGTCTCGGATAACGGTCTTCGTGGCTGTGGCAGTGAGATCCAATGTCTCGGATAACGGTAACAATAACAGGTGCCGTCATGTACGTTAAACAATCTTTAGCAGTTAAATATCAAAAAGACTAGACAAAAGCAATAGCACACGGATCTGTGTATGGGAACTTCTGATTATGCGTGTTGTGTACGCACATTCTCACTTGAGTGCATTGCACACGTGCCCCGTGCGCAGTAACGTTCATTTTCATTCTGTCCGTGTCGAAATTTACAGGGAAGTCATTTTGTTCATAATTTTATTTTAATTTCTCATTATGGTTCGAAAGTATAATTTTATTATTATTTATTATTTTTTTAATTTTAAATACATACCTGTTTTGTGTTGTATTTGTGTTCCTGCTGAAGGCTTATTGAGCCGAAACGTTATTATGGTTTGTGTCGTATACTTATTATGTAAAGAATTAACCAAAC
>JAVIAB010000108.1:23772753-24032753 GCA_032433765.1 Megaustenia siamemsis | reverse complement strand
ATGAGGCCCCGGTAACACACGGGAGGGTGTACAATATAGTTCCGGTGAATGCTGGATTGCACAGAACGGGAAAGACCTTACGCAATTCATGATTTACAAAGGAAGAAAGATTAAGAGATTTACGTTATTATTGGTAGCTAGTCTTGACACACGGAAGTGAATCCAGGAGAAATAATCGTTGGAGATGACAGAAATGTCATTTTACTGAATAATGATGAAAATACTAAATGACAGCTATAATGCTTGATTGAGATGTTATGAAAGAGGAAAAGGTGGACAAATTTTTTACTAAAGTCAAGAGGAAACAGTCATGAATTATTTCCGTGTCATGCGAGGGGATGACCTGGAATAATTTGTGACAACTGGAAACATCGAGGAAAGAGTAGATAGAAGGAAATAAGGAACAAATACACGATATTTTAAAGGAATTGTTTAGTAGGAAGTTAAGAACGGAAATATAAAAGAAAACGAGAATCATCATCATCATCAAGTACCGTGTCTACTGGCGTAGGTGATCATGTCTCTCCACAATTTTCGATCTCGGTAGCTATTTATCATTTCTGTTGTTGACCTTCTGCCAAGACATTCTCTTAAGCTGTCTGTTATTTTTTCTCTTTGCTTCCTTCTATCTCTTCGTCTCTCAATTTTTCCAGTTGTTACAATATATTCCAGTTGTTCTCTTCTCATTACATGGCCAAAAAATGATGATTGTCTCTTTCTAATATTGGAAATTAGTTCTCTTTTTGCTTTGAACTCTTTCAAAACTTTTTCATTATTCTTCTTAGCTGTCCCATGGTACTCTCAACATTCTTCTGTAAAACCACATTTCTACAGACTCCAGTGATTTTTTTGTCTGTTGTTCTAATGTCCATGATTCGCATCCATATGTTAAGACTGGCCTTATATAACATTTAAGAACTCTTTTACTTGTTTCTATTGTCAAAAATGGAGTGCTTAGTATTTTCCTCATTTTTTGGAAAGCTGCTTTTGCCTGCGCCATTCTGCATCTCACCTCTTTTGTACATCTTCCGTCTGAGGTTAATAAAGTTCCAAAATATTTAAATTCATTTATCTGTTTTAATATTGTTCCACTTGTCTTTATTGTGCTCTGAGATGATGTCTTTTTCTTTGTTGTTACCATTATCTCTGTATTTTTGCTATTAAGGCTGAGTCCTTTATTTTTGCTTTCCTTCACTTTCTACCAAAACGACAACAGAGAAATTAAAAAGTTGTGTAGAGACATATTCATCACTTCCAGAAGGCAGTGATGGATGTACACTTGGTGAGGCCTTAATTGAAATGAAACCTTGAGGTCAAAACCCGCTCCCTCCTTACAAATTAACACCAGAAGGTCTGGCTAAACTTGAAATCATATATTGGTATAAACAAAAATTGTAGTCCCAAAACAAATTCTGAAAACTAAAGTAATCATGAATCCATGGGCGCAGCCATTTTGTGCGTGCTACGTCGTCATAATGGCTAATCGTGTGTCCCAAGACCGACCATGCGCTAATCTTCCGATCTGTTGTTTGGTGTGCAACGGGGATAATCTGACGACGAACGTGTTTTGTATGTTCGGAGTTGGAGTCAAACACGACGTCCTAACATCATCAAGCGCTATACATTTAAATACTATGACGATCATCATTTTCAGGAGGACGTGAACTTCCGGGCAATATGGTGGATAGGCGGCAGGAACCATTGAAGGCTATGTCTTAAAAGTGTTCTTTGTTGCAGTTTCATCATATTCCAGGTCCGGCTTGTTGCAGGAGCTACTGAGTTAAGTGCTCTGTACACACCGTGAGCTGCGTGTTTCATCCGTTTTGACCATGTTCCGATATTCCAATTGTTTACGATGAATGCTGAAATCGTATGACAGGGAACAGTTGGCCGTGTTCACTTTCTATGCGGTTTCGCCTTATGTCTTTTGGCGTGTGCTGAAACTGCTATGATGGGGACTACAGCGACCTTTCTTTTCTTGTGAGATGAGTTAGTAATTCGGATGATTCCACTGGCACGGGCGGTTGAGCAATTATGGATTTTAATTCGTTTGCAGTGATACCGGATCCTTCCATAACCAAATAACCAACCAAATAACCAACCAAATAACCAAATTCTGAAATTTGTTGAAGTCCCTCGCATTGTGTGGCCCTATGTTGTATCTAGGGAGCCGCGATAGCTCAGTGGTTAGTAAACTGGACTACAAAGGACAATGGATAGGGTTCGATCCCAACCGACGGCTTCCGGGTTCACCTAGCCTTAAATGGGTACCGGATTTTTTTCTTGGAAAGTAAAGCGGCACGAGCGTAATACCGACCACTTTACCCCAAAAAATCATGTGCCGAAGGTCTGTAAAATTTAGGGTCACTAACACCATATTCCCTAAAAGCAACTTGGCGTGACGGGGGCTCTTTACTTTTTTTTTTTTTTTACATTAAGTTGTAGCTTATTTCGATTAGAAATAAATCCGGTCGTGTCAGAAAGCGCAGTACTTGATGATAATGATGATGTGAGTAACGTGAGTGCTGAAAAAAGATTTTAAAAAAATAAAAACACACGTTTAACGTGTTCACGCCCAAGAACTCGTGTAGAAACTTTAAGTTGCAAGTAAATTGAATAGCGTCACATTTCTTTTGTCCACTCGGAGCTAACCTGATAACGTGGTCTGGTCTACTCGTCTGTTCATTTATTTACAAAATATTGAATGACCTTTCAAGTGGAAGCCGATCATGTTTTCAAGAAAGTTGCAGGATGATGTTTCTAACGAAGTCAAAGCAAACTCTAACTGCCGTTTTTATATTCTCAATAGAGTTGTTTTTCCAATAACTAAATAGCAAATAATATTAGTAAAGTTTTTCGAAGATAACACAATTTTGTGAATGTTTTATCACAAGTGATTATTTATAGACATATAGATAGATAGATAGATAGATAGATAGATAGATAGATAGATAGATAGATAGATAGATAGATAGATAGATAGATAGATAGATAGATAGATAGATAGATAGATAGATAGATAGATAGATAGATAGATAGATAGATAGATAGATAGATAGATAGATAGATAGATAGATAGATAGATAGATAGATAGATAGACAGATAGATAGATAGATAGATAGATAGATAGATAGATAGATAGATAGATAGATAGATAGATAGATAGATAGATAGATAGATAGATAGATAGATAGATAGATAGATAGATAGATAGATAGATAGATAGATAGATAGATAGATAGATAGATAGATAGATAGATAGATAGATAGATAGATAGATAGATAGATAGATAGATAGATAGATAGATAGATAGATAGATAGATAGGTAAATGGATAGATAGGTAGATAGATAGATAGATAGATAGACAGACAGACAGACAGAAAGACAGATAGATAGATAGATAGATAGATAGATAGATAGATAGATAGATAGATAGATAGATAGATAGATAGATAGATAGATAGATAGATAGATAGATAGATAGATAGATAGATAGATAGATAGATAGATAGATAGATAGATAGATAGATAGATAGATAGATAGATAGATAGATAGATAGATAGATAGATAGATAGATAGATAGATAGATAGATAGATAGATAGATAGATAGATAGATAGATAGATAGATAGATAGATAGATAGATAGATAGATAGATAGATAGATAGATGAAAGACAAACATTGCACCGTCTTTCAAAACTCCTATTGAGACTATTCTTTAATGTTAACGCTCTATCTTTCGAAAATAAAAACAAAAGTATATTACTTGTCCAACTTTTCTTAAATTAATAAAATAATCGGAATTGGCATTTTTATTAGCCTGCAGCTAGATCTGGCAACGTGTGAGAAGGTAGGGTTGTGGCCATATCCTGTCATGTGGTTCCTTTCATTGCCATATAGGTTGCTCATTTAAAAGTCTTGCCACCTTATTTAATACATTTTTAGATGTCAAACTGAGTCTTTAATTTGTTCTATGGTTGAGTTGATATGAGTTTGTTCAATGATTGAGTTGATATGAGTTTGTTCAATGATTGAGTTGATATGGGTTTGTTCAATGATTGAGCTGATATGGGTTTGTTCAATGATTGAGTTGATGTGGATTTGTTCAATGATTGAGTTGATATGAGTTTGTTCAATGATTGAGTTGATATGGGTTTGTTCAATGATTGAGTTGATATGGGTTTGTTCAATGATTGAGTTGATATGGGTTTGTTCAATGATTGAGTTGATATGGGTTTGTTCAATGATTGAGTTGATATGGGTTTGTTCAACGATTGAGTTGATATGGGTTTGTTCAATGATTGAGTTGATATGGATTTGTTCAATGATTGAGTTGATATTGGTTTGTTCAATGTTGGAGCGGATACGGGGTTTGTCCAATGCTGGAGTTGATATGGGTTTGTTCAATTATTGAATTGATATGAGTTTCTTCAATGATTGAGAATATATGAGCTTGTTTAATGATATGTATTTTTTTCCATGGTCAGTCTTTTGTTCGCTCGTCCATTCTGGGATTGCTCTATGAAAATCATATGTTTTTGTTTACGTCATCGGTGCATTTAATGTCAGTCATTGGTTACTATAATGAAATGTCACTTTTTGCAATGACTGATCAAATATTGATAGCTTCAAATAACAAAACACAGACACTTGAAAGATCGACCACCTAACGTATTCGGACTAAACGAGAAGAATCCAAATGCTGTTAGTGGACTGAACCAATCGCCAAGCAGTACCTCATTAATAAAAACTGTTTTTCTAATATAAAAGAGCTCAGAATCATTTGCATATTTATGAAGGCATTCAGGGTAAGAGCTATTTCTTAACAATCTGTTAGACAAGCGGAATGTAGCCATCAATAAATACAGTGGGAGCCCAATTTGCAAACGTCTTTCTGCTCGTACAATTTGGAATTCGTCCATTTTATTTTATTTGTTAAAAAAATGTTTAATGAATTACATTTTTTAAATTTTAATTGTTATTATTATTAGTATTAGTTTACGGAAAGTGAGGGGGGGGGGGGAGTGGGGTGTGAAATATGACATGGTACTCACAATGTTGGTCTAAAACTTGGGTATTAATCAGTTCATTATCACGTAGGTATCCGAGGGTTGTCCATTCGGCTTTGTGTAAACAAAGTTTCAGATATTGTCTTTTTCAAAGTGTAGTTTGTATCTGAGAATTAAGTACAGCATTTGTATAGTAGAACTTAAAGGACTTTGTGACTGCTCGTAGACAGAAATGCATACATGTCAATCCAGCAATTGAGCTGAGTGATATCAGTAACCCACAGCTGACTGTTTACGTCAGGATCAGCGAACTACAGAGCTCATCAAGACCCTACATCTCTCAGAGGTGCTGCTCAAGACAAGATTATCCAGCCGGGTCAACCGAGTAGGGAGATAAGGTGATAGGAAACAAGGCACTAAAAAATGTGGTGTTTAAATCGGAAGTTTTGGGAAGAAATGCACACATATCACAGCCTAGCTGTAAAACTACGACACAACGCATCTACGACCACGTAACATTGAAATACATATGAACGACAAAAGAAATAGAAAGAACTTTGTTAGCAAAAGGAGACAACACAGAGCATGGGGTAAATAACATCTTCACATTGTTGTGATCAATGTGTGCACCCACATGTATAACTACTATTTTTTTTTAATCTACCAATTTAGACAATTTTGAAAAAAAAAATTGTTAATAACGGATAACATGGGGCAGATATTTGAGTAAAGTCTTCTAAGACCAAATTTCCATTAAATCTAAACATCAAGAGCATAGAAGCAACATTTAGAAAACAGCCACAAGGGTTCTCAAATGTTTTTAATAGAAGCTGTCCGTACAGAGCTTTACTAAACAATCCTTTCTCTCTACAAACTACTTTCCACCATCAAGTACAGGTAAAGTTAATTCAATTCTCTTCATCAAGTACCATGCCTGCTGGCGTAGGTGATCATGTCTCTCCAAAATTTTCGATTTCGGCAGGTATTTAGCATTTTTATTGTTGACCTAGAAAGCCATTCATTTAAGCTGTCTGGTATCTTTTGTCTTTGCTTCCCTCTATCTCTTCGTCCCTCAATTTTCCCAGTTGTTACAATATATTCCAGCTGCCCCCTTCTCATTGCATGGCCAAAAAATGATGATTGTTTCTTCCTAATTTTGGAAATTAGTTCTCTTTTTGCTTTGGCCTCTTTCAGAAAGTTTTCATTACTCTTCTTAGCTGTCCATGGTATTCTCAACATTCTTCTGCAAAACCACATTTCTACAGCCTCCAGTGATTTTTTTGTCTGTTGTCCTATTGTCCATGATTCACATCCACATGTTAAGACTGGCTCTACATAACATTTAAGAAATCCCTTTCTTGTTTCTATTGTCAAAAATGGATTGCGCAGTATCTTCTAATTTTTTTGGAAAGCTGCTTTTGCCAGAGCCATTCTGCATCTCACCTCTTTTGTACATCTTCCGTCTGAGGTTAACAATGTACCTAGATGTTTAAATTCATTTACCTGTTTTAATGTTGTTCCACTTGTCTTTGTTGTGCATACGGTGTGGTATTTTATTTATTATTACCATTGCTTCTGTCTTTTTGCTATTACTGCTGTGACCTTTAGTTTTGCTTTCCTTCACTCTAATGTCCAACATTTCTTGTAACTCATTTTCACTCTTAGCGATTAAGACTGTATCATCAGAGAACCTAGGCACCCCTGCCATGCAGCTTATGGATCTTAAAATAATCTCACTATAAATATTAAACAAATCTGGTGACAGAACATAACCTTCCCTAACACCCTGTTTTATTTGTTAAAACACTCCTAATTTCCAGTTCTTATAGCCGCTGTTTGTTACCATTACATGTTCTTTATTATTCTTAGATCTCTGCTGTCTACGCTTATTTCTTATAAAATTTTGATTATTTTTTGGTGCTTTACCTTGTTAAATGCTTTGGAATAATCTATGAAACATAGGTATAGATCTGTTTTCACCTCTATGGCTCTTTCTACTAAAGATCTTATGATATAAATGGCATTGCTCGTTCCTTTACCTCTAACAAAACCACACTGTTCATCACTAATTTCTGGACTGATTTTGTTTCGCACTCTTCTCACGATGATTCTTAGTAATCTCTTAATCATGTGAAATCATAAGGCTTATTGTGTGATGATCATAGCAATCAATCGCACCATATTTCTTTGGTTGGGCTATGAATATTGATTTTAGCAGGTCGTCTGGCATATATCCGTTGTTGCAGATATAATTCAATATTTTCGCCATTGTTTCTATTCGAAAATCACCCATGGCTTGGAATTCAATTACATTTTCATTATTTCATGTTTTTGTATTCATAATTATATATATATATATATATATATATATATATATATATCTGTGTGTGTGTGTGTGTGTGTGTGTGTGTGTGTGTATATATCATCATCATACCGCATGTAATTTGCAGAACATTGCATTCACCACAGCCCATCTGAAAGAACCTCTGTCTCTAGCCAGATCTTCCACTTCTTCGTTTGCCATGTTCTAGGTTTCCTTGATGTCTTCAAACTATTTTATTCTTGACCTGCCCCTGATGCGTCGTTTTTTTCCAGCCGGCAGTGTCTTTTGACGTGACCATAGTATTTAAATTTCCTCTGTTGAGTGGTGGTTATAGGCCGGTTCTTTTAAATGTTTAAACCTTTTAATATTTCCTCCTTGCTTTTTTCATTATACATGGTATGTTATGGATTTTTCTGTATCATTTTGTTTCGAATGAATCGATTTTTTTGTCCTTCTCTGTTTGCGAGATTGCCCGTGAGTCACAACCGCGAATATTCATTCATCGAGTGCCATCTCCGCAATGAAGGTTGGCTACCATGGAGCGCCATTCTGCTGTCTCTTGCTGTGATGGTGCAGATGTCCATATTTTGATGTTACTCGTCCATGTTAGTCTTGGTCTGCCTCTGCCTCTTTTAGCTTCTATTTTCCCCTCCAAGATTACTTGTAGTTGAATGTTGTGTCTTTTTAACATGGCCCAAACATTGCATCTGCCTTTTTTGAATTGTGTTTAGAAGATCTCTTCATTTTTAGTTGTTTTAAGACTTCATCGTTTGTTGTCTTTTCTTTCCATCCAATTCTACCTATTTTTCTATATATCCACATTTCAAAGGCTTCAATTCTCTGTTCTGTTTTCTTGTCTAATGTCCATGTTTCTTCACCATACAGGAATATTGAGAAGACGTAACATTTTGCCATTCTTAGTTTTTGCCCTGGTGTTATTTGTTTTGATGTTAATATGTCCTTCATGACATTAAAATTACTTTTTGCCATTCCTATTCTTTTGTTCATTTCAGTTGTACATTTTCCATCACTGGTTATAGTATGTCCAAGGTAGTTGTAGTTCTGAACTGTCTCCAGGTCTATTCCTTCAGTTGTGATATCCACTAGTGGGTTTTGAGTATTTTCTTTGTTTATGATCATAGTTTTAGTTTTATACATATATTTGGCCTTTAGCGTCTTGACAGACCAACATTACCTACAATAGAATGTACCGGAGCTCTATAAAATAATAGGGGCACCATTCGCAATTTGCGACATAATGTAGTCCTGAAGGTTAAGAAAAGGCATGGTACAAGAGAATTTAGATAGACAGGTAGACTTCCAAACAAAGATACACATTAATTGTTTTTTTTATTGTTGTTTATTAAGATGATCGTCAATGCACACCGGGAGAACAAATAGGTGCTCTGATATCCCCCTCGAGTATATCAGAGGAGAAACCTGGGTCACGTGCACGAACTCCGTAGTGTAGCTTGGGATACACGGTGCGGGTGGTTCCTACAGGTAGTTTTGTCCATGCAGATGATTTATTTTATGGCATACTCCTTTCAATTTTACCTTCCACGGAATTTTTAACGTCCGCGAGTGCACACGGGACCACCTGTTTGCTGCAATTATCCGAATGGGCAAGACATCGGATCTCACTACTCAATAGATCAGAGTAGTGTAATGTCACAAAGATACTACGGATTAATTATTTCCTACTTAAAAAAAAATCACCACCGTCTCTGTTTGATTTTGAACTGGGGTCCATTCTGTTCTGAGGCCGACATCGCACTCCTAGACCAGCCAGCCCCGAGATAGACAATACATAAAGAGACAGACAAACAAAGTGGTATTTACCGTCGAACGGGCGGAATTTAGGACCAGCATATTGTCTCACAAAAATATGGTGCTATAGTTCGTTTACAAATTCGTGCCCACAGAGTTGATCAATTATCTGGGAAACTGTTTGATGAATTTCTGTAATAATTTTTTCATGAAACTTATTTTTTCACCGACCTTCAGATTTTATAACATTTAAGTACAAAGGTAGTCTGCATTTTGCACAAATCGTTTTTTTTTTTGTTTGTTATATAATTTTAGGAAAATATCAAACCGCGTGCTCTAAACATTAGATTTTTACTGTAAATTACGTTAATTTTCTAACGATGCTAGACAAAGGCGTATCCGTATCACATTGAAGAGGGTCACAATTGTTCATTTGATTTATATCTTCGTCATTGAGATAGGTAATTGTAAAAGTGCCTGTACAATAACACATTTAGCTTTTACATAGTGAGGAATTTACACTTTAAACTCTACATGATTTTAAAAATCAAGTAATCACTTCACAATAGCTTACAAATTATCACATGCACAGGAATATACATTAATAGTACATGTTTTGTCAAAGAACGCCTCTGGACCTCATCATCATCGAGTGCCGTCTGCGCGACGAAGTTTGGCTACCATGGAGCGCCAATCCACTATCTTGCTTTGATGGTGCAGGTTGTCATAAATTTTCTTGTCCATCTTTTGATGTTACTCGTCCATGTTAGTCTTGGTCTGCCTCTGCCTCTTTTACCTTGTAATTTCCCTTCCAATATTGCTTTTAGTAGGCTGTTGTGTCTTTTAACGTGCCTCCAAAATTTCATTTGTCTTGTCTTAATTGTATTTAGTAGTTCTCTTTTAATTTTTAGTTGTTTTAAAACTTCATTGTTTGTTTTCTTTTCTTTCCATTCAATATTACATATTCTTCTACAAATCCACATTTCAAAGGCTTCAATTTTCTGTTCTGTTTACTTATCTAATGTCCATGTTTCTGCACCATACATGAATATTGAGAAGATGTAACATTTTGCTATTCTTAGTTTCAGCCCTGCTGATATTTGTTTTCTTGTTAGTATATTTTTCATGGCATTAAAATTACTTTTTGCCATACCTATTCTTTTATTTATTTCAATTTTACATTTTCTATCATTGGTTATACAGGGTGTTTTTAAAGTTGCAGTGCAGTGAATTTCTATTCTCGGAAGAAAAACGTCACCAGAAATGCGGTTAACTAATGCGTCACACAAATTGTAAAATATTCAAATATACTTGACTGCTATCGGCGAGTTTATAATGGGTAATGTTGGTATTAACACAATAAAGTGCCTAAAGCATATGTTGAAAATGTCCACCACGGGCCTCAAGACATGTCGTGATTCGTCTTCCCATATTTGCGAAAACCTTCAGAATAATGTCTGGTGATATTTGTTTAATCTTGTCTACTATTTCAGTCTTTAGGTCATTAATTGTCTGCGGATTATTTTCATATACTTTCCCCTTCAATGCCCCCCACAGATAATAATCTGGGGTGTTAGATCTGGTGAACGAGCAGGCCAGATTCCACGTGAAATAATGCGATTTGCAAATATGCTTTCTAAATAATTGAGTGTTGTTGTGGCTGTGTGTGCTGTTGCCCCATCCTGCTGAAACCAGGATTCCATAATTTCCCGTTCTGTAAGGTGTGCTACGAACGGTTCCAGAATTAAAGTACGGTAACGTTCTGCATTTATTGTTTCATTAAAAAATATAGGTCCTATTATCCGCATACGACTTATAGCGCACCACACTCCGACTTTTTTATCGTAAAGCGGCACTTGATGAAATTCATGGGGGTTTTCACTGCTCCACAGCCGATTGTTCTGACTGTTCACATAACCGGATAAATGAAACCAGGCCTCATCAGTGAAAAAAGTGACGTCAAGGATGGCAGCGCCATGTTCATAAATAAAATTCTGAAACCACATGCAGTAGTTTAAACGGGATTCATAATCTCTTTCTTGGAGTTGAGACACTTCAGTTAATTTGTATGGACGATAGTGTAGTTCACTTCTTAAAACCTTGTGAACAGAACTCTTAGATATTTGCACCTGTTGAGACAAGTGGTTTAAAGATGCATTTGGACTCATTGTAATTCTGTCTTGGAGTTCCATAATTTGGTCTTGTGAAATTGAAGGTCTTCCAGATCGGTGGGTGTTTCTTTAATGACTGTGCATTATTTGAAAATCTAGTTTTTCCAATTTATTTATGTAAATCACGCATCATGTACTGCTGTAGCTTGTTCCTTTTTCGGTAAAGTTAAACATATAGCATCACTATTCACAAAAGGTATTCGAAATATCCACCACGTTTTAGTTGGCAAATATTGATACGTTTTTTCATATTGTCAAAAACCTTACGCAGTATGGGCTGTGTAACATTAATGTTGTTGGCGATTGAAACCTGCAGCTCATCGAGTGTGTGGGGATTGTTTTCGTACACTTTTCCTTTCAGTTCACCCCAGAGATAGTAGTCCATGGGAGTAAGATCAGGAGACCGTGCAGGCCAAATTCCGCGAGAGATTATACGATTAGCAAAAAATGCATATAAAAATTCCAGTGATTTTACAGCAGTGTGAGCAGTTGCGCCATCTTGTTGAAACCAAGCTTTTTCAATTTCTGGCTCAGAAAGTTGGGTTACGAATCGCTCCAGTATGTTAATCCTGTATCTTTCTGAATTTATTGTGTCATAGAAGAAAATTGGGCCTATTATCCGCTGACGACTCATTGCACACCACACTCCTACTTTCTGATCGTGGAGAGGCACTGGGTGCAATGCATGTGGATTTTCATCACCCCAAATACGATCATTCTGCCTATTCACGTACCCAGACAAATGGAACCATGCTTCATCTGTGAAGAAAGTGAAATCAAGGATTTCCTCACCTTCTTGGGCTAGAAAATTCTCAAACCACATACAATAATTAATTCTGGATTGGTGATCTAATTCTTTTAATTGAGGAACGACGGAAAATTTGTACGGATGTAACTTTAATTTTTTTTTTTCAGAACTCTATGAACAGTACTGCTTGATTTGTGTACTTGTTGAGCCAGCTTTCTTATTGATTTGCCAGGACTCATTAGAATGCTGTCCTGGATGTTGAGAGATGTTACTTCAAGAACAGATGGTCTACCAGGACGGCTAACATCATGTACACTACCGGTGTTTTGAAATTTGATTATTAAATTACTCACAGTATTTCGATGAGACACTGGTGTATCAGGAAATCTATTCACAAATTGTTCAACAACCCCATTCGAATACTTGCCGCCGTTACGGAACACATGCTCCACTATAAATACTCTTTCTTCAATCGTTAACACCATTGTAAGCCAGATCTATCATGTAGCAGTGATGTTTAAATGAACACGTAAATGGTGCTTGAACTATTACGTCATACATAGATAAAATTTAGGTGCTTAATTATTTCAACAACAAAAAATGCACAATCATTAAAGAGACACCCTATAGTATGTCAAAGGTAGTTGTAGCTCTGAACTGTCTCCAGATGCATTCCTTCAACTGTTATACTTATTTGTAGGTCTTGAGAATTTTCTTTGTTTCTGATCATAGTTTTAGTCTTTTTGATATTTATTTCTAGTCCATATTTTTTGCTTGTTATGTTTATCATATTAAGCAATTGTTGTCAGTCTTTAGGATTTTCTGCTAGTAGAACCGTATCATCAGCAAATCTTAGGTTATTGATTATCTTCCCATTAATGTTTAGGCCTGGTATCTCTGAGAATGTTTTTAAAGATTTGCTCAGGGTATAGAGTGAACAAGCTTGGTGATAGGATGCATCCTTGTCTTACTCCTCTTTTTATATCTATGGGAGTTGAGTTCTATGTTGGTATATTTTATTATTGCTGTTTGCTCCCAGTACAAATTACTTATTATTCGTATGTCTGCGTCGTCTAGATTTATATCCTTTAGGCAGTCTATAAGTTGGTTATGGTGTATTCTATCGAAAGCTTTGGTGTAGTCTATAAAGCAGGCATATATTGGTTTATTTACTTCTATGTACTTTTCAATCAATGCTCTCATGCTAAATATGGCTTCTTTTGTGCCACTGTTTTTTCTTGAATCCAAATTGTTGCTCATCTAATTCAGTATTGGTTTTATTCTGAATCCTTCCCTGTATAACCATTATAGTCCGTTCAGATTCGTTTGCCGAGATGTTATGATTTATAATTCAAAAAGTTCTTGATGGTTTCACATGATTTTTGGCATACGGTGTTAAAATGTCCATGTCACGAGAACATATGTGTTACTCGATGTCTAGCTATAACGGTTTTCTTAAAGCGGCGAATTCCTTTGATCTTTGCCCATGTAACTATTATTTTGACCCTAATCAAAATGTTTTACAGTAATCTAGTGCAACGATGACCCATAGGCGTGTCCATAAAATTTTACTTGGTGGCAAGTATACAAATTTTAAATTATACATGTATATAGAACTTTTGTTCGTAGAGTCAATTTGATATAGTTCCATGCTCTTGGTGTGAGTTTCCCAAATGTTGTCGCTGCCTTTCAAATACGTACATTTAGTTCCTCATCTTAGGAAAGTGTGGCTGTAATAGTGGATCCAAGATAGCTGAACTTCTGGACTGACTCAAGCAGGCTTCCATTCAAAGTAATGGTTGTTGGTTTGCTTATAACATATTTTTGATTGCTTGGGTGGTCTTGAACAATAAACTGTTTAACAAATCAACTAGGAAATTTTGCAAATCAAACTATTTATCTGTAGACTTAATCAGAGTAATGATCATTCAGAATCAGACGAGTCAAATAGGTCGATTACTGCTTTCGGCTGAACAAACAACAAACCATCCTTTTTCCAATATTCCTCTTCTTGTCGTAACACATGATCCTCACATTTTACCCAGTAGTCTTTATTTATATTTGATTGAGCCTGATTTGTAAGTGTCTCAACATCGCATAATTTGAAAGTTTTATTTGTATATGCTACGTGTCCTTTAACTTTTGCCCAAACTAGTTCTATAGGATTTAAGTGTGCATGATATGGAGGTAGTCTCAAACATCTATGGCCATGTTCTTGAATTAACTTGTCTATTTTAAATATCTTTGTACGTTGTGTCTGTTTTACAAGGCTAAGCAATTCGGGTTTCAAGTAGCTGTCGTTAACTTGTATGTGTTCTTTTATGAGCCACGTTTTGATTGCATCTTTTGTACTTGATGATGTTGGGATTCTATCTTCTACGTTAACTACGTTATGGTATGAAGCATTGTCCATTATCAGACAAGAAGGTCGATCTAATATTGGAAGGATACTTTTCTCGATCCAGTCTTTAAATATGTGCCCATTCATTTCGGAGTGGTAGTCTCTATTGTCTATGGATTTTGAAATGAAAACGAGATGAGCATTCTGCGACAACCCATTATGTCTGCTACCTGCATGTGCAACTATCAAACGTTGCCCTTTACTGCTTGGTACTGATCTTTTAATACTTCCATCTGCTAACTGCCATTCCTTTTCATTTGTATGATGAGCGTTGATCCAAGTTTCATCTAAATAAACAATATCTTAATCATTTTCGCGCATTTCCTTCACTTCACGTAAATACTTGCTTCTAAGAGCTACTAGATGTGGCTTCTCACAAATAATGTTTTTTCCACCAGCATACTTTCTAAAGGTGAAGCCTGCACTTCTTAATATTTTCCATAATGAAGTTTTTGATATTTCAATGTCGTTGTTAGTTTTCAGCCAAAGCTTCAACTTTCTAAGTGTCACTTCTTCGTTTATATCAAACATTCGACAGATTTCTCTTTTTACTAGGTCCTTATCAAAACTGTCTAACGTTTCTTTCCTTCCTTGCTTTCTTGCATTTGTTGGCAATAAATATCCGCTTCCTTTAACTATTCGATCAAATGAACGTTTACACAAATCTAAAATATGCATTGTTCTCTTCTCAGGGTTTGATAAAGAACAATAAAGATGTCCCTTTTTACGCTCTCTGCAGAAGTATTGATAAATCTTTATAGCAATGTTATGCTCAGTAAAATATTTTGCCTTTATATTCATTCTCACATAGACTTGCAGAAGATAATATGGATAGTGCCGCCTCCTTTCTGTAAATATTGAGATTTGCCTCTGAATTATGACTCGAACTCGAGTCTACGGCCGTGATTTTGACGTCACATAATTTCCGGTTTCGGCTAAAATGTCATTTTGTGCTAAACGGGAAATTTCATATGTAACATTTCTTTATAAAAATTTATAGTGGAAACATAACTATTTTAGGACGGTGCGCATTCAGCCGTGAAGGTCATGCCTATATGTTAAAGAATCAGCTGTGAGATGTAAGCATCTACATAATCCCGCCGGTGTTTATAATATCGATTAACTTTTTTTAAATATAGGTTAAATAAGGCATCTTTGAAAATGGATCACATTTCTTTGATAAAAAAAATATTTTTATAGCGACATTAGTATTCTAAACCTAACTTCAAAAGATCAATGCAAATGAACAATAAGTTTTTGAAAAAAATAAATTAATGTCTAGGCAAACGAATCTGAACGGACTATAGTTAAATTTGTGTTATCTGGCTCATTAGGCGTATTGTTCTAAAATCACTGCATTCAACTGCACTATGCTTGGGCCTATTTAACAAGAAATCAGAAATGACAAAAGTGGCGCGTCTTTCAAAATCACGTTCAATAAGTGCCAGAAAGTGCTAAGATTGTGTGCATAAACACGTGCCATGTTGCCTTATTAAGTGATACTGTTGATTACAACAAATGTGGGTATTGTAAATTCCTAAAAATTAGGACAGCCAAGAAAAGCATATTTTTATATACTTAAAGAAAGAAAAACTTTTCCTAAATACACAACAGTAGGGACACAAAAATCAGGCTTAAGGTCGGTGAAAAAAATAAGATTTCATTAAAAAAAATTATTGAAATTCATCAAAAAGTTTCCAAGATAATTAATAATCTGTAGGCACGAATTTCTGAACGAACTGTGACACCGCATTCCTCATTCGCCACGTCAATAAAGACGTGAAGAGAAACGTCATTTGTTGCTTTTGAATGGAATTTGCATATCGCAAACTAGAAGTTGCAGACGTTATTTCCTTCTTGTTAATGTATGGTTCCCTTTTAAAAATAAAAATTAAGTTTGTCTGCACCTGTCAGTTTAAAATGACTTTCCTTTACTCATGACATAGGAAAAAAATTATTTGCAATGGTTGTTGGAAATGTCACATGGCTGAAAATTAATTACCTTTTTTTGTTAAATAAAAGTACTAACCAATGAAAATAAATTTATTTTTTGCACTGCTACGTGAGTGATTCATCATTATCTTACAAACACATCGATGGTTGGCTACCATGGAGCGAGACTTCATTTCGTCTCTTGCATTAACGATTCACGTTGCACGTGTCTCTGTAAGTCACCTCTTTCGATTTTATCACTCTCCATTAGTCTTTGCCTACCTTTGCGTTCTTTACTTTGAATTTTCTCTTCCAAGATGGTTTTTAATAAATTATTAAGTGAAGATCATCAGAAAACAAAAATGGTCAAAACACAAACGTGCCATTGAATGAAGCTGCTATGTTCAGTCGAAATAAATGTATGGCAATCTGTAGACTAACAATGAATAATAATAATTCATAGTCAGGGGAAACAATGTTGCAAATTGGTTGAATTTTATCCCTTCCCACTATCCCCCCCCCCCACCCCCCCCAAAAAAAAAAAAAAAAAAAAAAAAAAAACTGAACGTTAAAACTAAACTGAAATGGGAAAACTTAATGTTGCATTGTTTCATATTATTCTCTATCTTGCACTATAATATAATATGTTATTTTCAGTGGAAGTTACCTTTACATTTTTTGGTTTAAATTTAGAAACTGTACTGCAGGTATGTATAGCTTATGTATGTACTGTATGCATGGTGTGTAATTCAACATAGAACTCAGAAGAAGAAAAGCCCACAAATAAATAAAAAAAAGCGGCAATAAAATGAACAACTAAACAGAATAATCAATCAAATTTGTATTCGTTACTGCAAATACTGTAAACATCACTCAACTTGCAATTCTCGAATACGATTAAAATAACACCAGCACTCGACAGTGCTGTTCTAAAGTGCTCATTTGGGCTCCGTGTAATCGAATTTTCTAGGCCACGGCTGTGAAATTGAAAGAACTAAATTGGCATTAATCTTTTAGTGCGTGATGCCAAATGCCAAACTCGATGTCGATAAGCAAGAAGTGCGACACATGGAATGTTACCCTTGAATGGTCACTAAGACACAAAATTAGTTTCGGGCTTTACGACTTTAAGAAGACATAGAAATAAACAAAATACAGGGACTCTGGTGGAAAAGTGAAGGAGAAACTTATAAGAATCTATCTGGTATAGACGATCTAGAACAATATATGGTTATGGTTGGCCTTGGTATCACTGCGAACGAATTAAAATCCATAATTGCTGAACCGCCCGTGTCAGTGGAATCATCCGAATTAATATCTCATCTCCCAAATAAAGAAAGGTAGCTGCAGTCAACATCATAGCAGTCTCAGCACACGCCAAAAGACATAAGGCGAAAACGCACAGAAAGTTTACACAGCCATCTGTTCCCCACCATACCATATCATATTTCATCGTAAGCAATCTGAATATCAAAACACGATCAAAATAAATGAAAGGCACAGCCCACGGTGTGAACAATATATATATATACTATACTTAGTATATACTAAGTAGACTCCCGAGTGTGCACTACAAGACTAGATCGCATCGTTCTCAACAGCCAGAAAATGAAATTGTTGTTTTAGTCCACAACCATGTACGTCATTAGCAACCCTGTTGCCATTGAAAATCGTGTACGTCATCAGCAACCCTGTATCTCATAAGCAACCCTGTGTATCTTTTAAACATTCACGTATCTCATCAGCAATCCTGCACATCATTAGCAACTTTGTACGACATCAGTAAACCTGTACGACATCAAATGAAGAACTGTGAAAAAACGAGGATTAATTTCTGTCATTGAATCGATAAAGAAAAAACAAATAAAATGGTTTGGCCACGGTATAAGACACACATAACAAAACACAACACAATGAGACGTGAAAAAAAAAACATTGCAAGAACACCAGACCCAAGGGCCGGCCGCAAACAAAATGAATATATAGAATATTCGATAATTTAGAAAACGTAACAATAAAAGAAGTCAAAAGAAGAACAAAACACCGCAAACGAATATCTCCCCTCTATGTCGAAAGGCAAACGAGGAAGAAAAGGAGAAAAAAATATTTACAGTAAAGAAATAACCCTACCGGGAATCTTATAGATCACGTTATATTTTCAAAGCTTGAGTGGTCAAATCGTTAAAATAAATATCTTTGCCCAACACGAAGCTGAAAATTTGATGAATTTAAAAGAAACTTTACAATCTAACCGCTTAAAGAGGATCTACAGACAAAGTCAATGTTGTCAAAAGCTCTTGTCTTGTGTAAACACCAAATGTGAAGACAGGAAGTGCCAGAAGAAGAATGTAATCGGATAAACACATACAAGTTTTCTGTAGCCAAGTCATGCGTCCAAACAGATGAAGAAGTACCTCCCTTTTTCTCATAACAAAGACAGTACAAGTCTTCTCTGGCACTGTTCAAATTGGGAGAAATCGGGTGAGCAAGATTATCACTGGATACCCAATATTGATAGTACGGATCAGTGGGCCGAGGAAGTGTGATTATGTTGGCACATTAGCTGGCCGGGAGATACATGGGTGTGTTGTGAGACACGACTGTTTGTAGACATGAGCTGAGGATTCAACGTCTTCTGGTAAAATATCTTTACAAGACAACGTGCCGGGAAATAGTCATAGACGATTGTCATCTTTTAACGCTGTAAATGTAATCCGGGTGTGATTTTAGTATTTTTCTTTTTAATCGAGCTGTTTAATTAAATTGTTTCATTTGCTTTTCAAGTATTTTTTTTTTCAGTTTTGATTTTGATTTTTTTAATTTATAATTTTTTTTCAACCATTCTGTCAAACATATTTCTGTTCTCTGTATCTTTATTTGTTTATTTTTTTCTTTTTGTGTTTTTGTTTGTACCAGTCTGAATGTCTTTCTTTAGAAAACATCGAATTTCATAATTAATTCATTCTTCTTTATTTTATTTTCATTCATCTGTAAACATTTATATTTATTTATTTTCACTTATTTTCATTCCTCACTCCCCCTCTTCTTTCTTTCTTTTTTCTCTTTCATTCTTTTTTTTCTTTTTATCTTTCTTTCTTTCTTGCTTACTTTCTTTCTTTCTTTCTTTTTGTCTTCGCCTCATATTTGAGCTCTATAAGTCTCAAAATTATCCAAATCTACATATTGATTCACTTGTACCTACTCGTTTTGATGCTTTGTTTTTTTTCTATTTCTGACATTCTCCTTTTCATTTCAATTCAGAGGAAGAGGTATGTTTACAGCCCTCGGAAAAAATGACAAATAATCAACAACAGAAATAAATTTGGACCAAAGCAGGATCGAACCCGTACTCAGTGGCACAGCGCCTTGCCACGAAAAGCCAAACGCTAGGGAACACTGCCGCTCATCTAACATAGGTACAGCTCCCATAACGTTATATTTTATTCTGTTGTTGATTATTTGTTATTTTTTCCAAGTGCTGTAAACATACCTCTTCCTCTGAATTGATTCGCTGATTATCGCTTCGGAAGCTTCCCTCTATGATAATATTCATTTATTATTATTTGTCTCCTTTTCATTTCCTTGTTTTTAGTCTCAACTTTTACATTTCATTTTTATTTTCTAACTCGTTCTTTCCCCCGCCAATATAACAACTTTGTGAAAACACTCCGTATATTCCAACTGCTCACTTCTTTACCTATAATTAGCACTGTTTTTTCAGTCTCCTGCTAGATTTTGGATCGTTTCATTTTCTCACAAGCTTGCTAACAAAAAGATAAAGTATTAACGGGATTTCTCTTTCCTGTTTTTTCTTTTTAGTTTTTAGTTTGTATTCCTTCTAGTTTCTGTTCGTTAGTTATTTTGTTTTATCTTCGTCTATTCTCCCTTCTTGTTAGTTTATCTTATTGGCATGTGTTCTTTTGTAGCTTAAAAAATTATTACTACTCCTGGCCTTTTGCGTGACCTTCCAAATGATGATGATGATGATGATGATGCGGTCGCCCGATGATTTGAGGTATTCTAGCGGATACGAACCGTAGACTTCCTCCTCGTCATCCGCCCTTAAAAGGACGTTAAGTGGACGTAGTTACGTTGTGTTGAAGTTTGCAGTGTAACACTGTGATATCTGCACCTTTCGGCCCAACACATCCGACTTCAGCCGACATTTTTGATTTCCGGGTTTGTCTTCCCTCTTCGATCCCTGCTCGCTTGGCCAGACTAGACAGGTTAGTCTGTTTCTGGAGGCACCGCGGAGAGGTGTAGCAGGGTCTGGATAGTTCTGGTTCACCGATCCTGGCGCAAGCCATCAGTTATGAGTCACTGACGACTTCCAGCTCTGGTGCTGGGTGGGGCGCGCCTTCGCCTCCAGAAACAAGTTGTCGACCTTCCAAATAGAACATATCATGTTATAGTTGTAGTTTAGTATATATTTTATTATATTGCAGCGTTTCATGTATTAATATTTGACCATTCGCACATTTGTGATAGACTAGTGGCAGTGACCTGGTCTCTGCTGAGTATAGGAGGTCGGGATCGATATCAGACGAACATGTTTTTATCTAACCGTAAATAGGTGTTGGTATATCTTTCTTTTAAAAAAAAATAACACACAGTACTGGTATAGTGGAGCCGCGATAGCTCAGTGGTTAGTGAACTGGACTACCACGGACAAGAGGTAGGGTTCGATCCCAACCGACGGCATCCGGGTTCACACAGCCTTAATTGGGTACCGGATTTTTTTCTGGGAAAGTAAAGCAGCACGGGCGTATTAATGACCACATTACCCCAAAAATCACGTGTTGAAGGTCTGTAAAATTTAGGGTCACTAACACCATATTTCCCTATACGCCACTTGGCGTGACGGGGTACTTTACTTTTTTTTTTAATGGTATAGTGGTGACTAGATACCCTTAATGTGTGTCAAAGGTCGATAAATATGTGTAACAATACCAGATACTATATACATCGCACTTGAAGCGAGTGGACATATTTTATTCTTCATTCTAACATGTTCCTTCAAGAGCATTTCATTTTTCTTCTTAATATTAAAGAGAAGTAAAGGTTCGCTCCGCGTTTTGCTATAGTGACCATATTTTTCTACGGTCTTCTTCTTCTTCCTTATCTCTTTTCACTGATACCTAAAGGTGTCGTGGTTTATATCATGTGTCGTTCTTGAGCTGCTCGAATTGTCTGAATTAGTGATTTTCCTTTGTTGTTACATGTCTCTATCACTGCATCTATCCGTCTTCTTCTGGGTCTTCCTCTTGGTCTTTTTCCATGCATTCTCGAGAAGAACGCCCTTGATGGTGATTGGTGAGGATTCATTCTGACCAAGTGGCTAAACCATTTAAGTTGTTTCTGTTCTATATATTCTTGGCAGGGTTTTGTTCCTACCATTTTTCTTACGGTTTCATTGGTATTCTATCTCTTCTGGTATTGTTTGTTACTTTTCTCAAGCATCGCATCTCACATGTATTGATCTTTCTCAAATGGGATTTCGAAAGGGTCAATGTTTGACTTTCATAGCACAAAGTTGGTGTGAAAATGCTATTTATTATTTGTTGTTTAGCTGGCATATAAATGTTTGGATGTCATAGCAATGGAGAAAGCTGGTATGTGACACCATTTGCTTTTTGTATTCCCATGTCAATTTCTCTGTCTAGTTTTCCATCTTCTGTAAACATTGTGCCTAAATACTTGAATTCCTCTACTTGTTTTATGTCTTTATCTTTATCTTAATGTTTAATGGGTGTCTTAATTTGTTTATTCTTTCTACTGTCAAGGTATATTTTTAGTTAATGTGGTCCGTATTACGCCAAGCCGCTTGCATTTCGCAGAAATAAAAACAAACAAAAAACAGAGGTGCCAATGTTTAGAGGCTGATTGAACCCCGGAGCCTTAACTATCCGAAACGAAATCGGCCACTACAGGGAATTCAATTCGGGCCCTTCTGATCAGAAAGCGAGCACACTAACCACTCAACCAAAGTGGATCTACTTGTTAATATGAAAGAAGTAAATGTTTTTTATATATAGCAGAGGACTTCGGAAACCATGATGCCACGTTACTCCTGATGAAAAAGATGTGAGATAAGATGGGCACAGCCAGAAACAAGAAACTTAGTGGGCGTATAAGAAGACTTATCAACCAACACAGAACTGGAGTCGTCAGTCGCTGGACGGGACTTGCTGAGGAGGGGAGCACCTACGGACATGTTATGAGTGCAATGGTGATGACCCGCATATAACTCGATGACTCAAGTTAATGCTGTAGAAAATTAACTTAAATATACCAAACTAGAGCTGAAGAATATAGCGTAAACTACACTAATCTCTTCTGTTCATTGAATCAGCTTCACAGCAGTCGGAAATTCCCATATCCGCTCCAGCACATGCCGCCCGCATATAGTCAAAGCGCGTTGGCAAATACAGTGCACACGGTCGACTTCCATGCAACCCTAATAGGATGCACAAGCGACGGTTCTAAACGACTTTTGTTTAAAGAGACGAGAATTCACTGGAAACAACGCATTTATGCGAACACACAAGTCTCTCCAAAAACGTGGCGACTACACCGTTTCTTTGTGACTTAAACCGATTGTAGAAGAAGATTGAGAATAGCGGCTCAGGATGTGACAATCTTCTTGTCTTACACTTCTTGTTGATGGACAGGGTAGTCTAGAGATAGGTATCTGCTCTGGACAGAAAGGTCCCGGATATGAACTCCGCCACAGCCGGTGGACATTTTTTCTCTTCGTGCCAGTACTTTTTCGTGGCTACCACTGTTCGTGGTGTTTTTTTTTTTCCATAGAAAGGAGAATACATGCCGAAAGAAGAGAAAATATAACATTTCATAGGGACCATGCAAAGTACATAGTCGACTATGACAAACGGAGGCTGTTACTACTACTACACTCTCACAGGTGTGTGTCCTTTCCAGCTCTATTGTATTCGTACCTCTTTGTCGACTTGTGTTTGTCTTGTAATTGCCCATAGTTCATTGTGAGCAATTCTATAATGATATATACCTTTTTAATTGTGTACAAGCCGACGTTAATGAAAGTCTGTAACTTCGTAGTTGTCACTTTTGTTGTTGCCTACATTTCACAGCGTTAAAGTCTGAATTAGCATTTGGGTTAAACATGCTAATTTTCATTATATATATGAATATTAAAATTCATGAAAATTTATTAATTCGGAGTACCTGTAGAGATGTCATTTGAACATGAGAATTAAGTATATTCATTAACATTAATTTTGTTGGGTAATTTAAAAAAAATACAAATTTTCAATGTTAAGTCACTAAACCACTATAGCTGTGAAACCCGGAAAACAAACAAATGAAAATCATGAACCTACATACCTTCATTAATGGATGCTTACACAGAATAAAAGGATGGAAGTGGCAGGACAAAATCACTAACATAAAATTATGGAAATGTACCAGTCAAACACCAGTGGATAAAGAGATACAGCGAAGACGATGGCGTTGGATAGAACACACAATGCGGAAGCCAACTGAAATTTTAACACATCACGCCAATTTTTCGAATCCCAAAAAGAAAAAGACAAAGAGGATGACCAAAATATTTTTGGAGAAGACAGATGGAAGCAGAGATGAAGATGATGGGGAAGGCATGGAAGGATGTTAAAGAATGGCAAGAAACAGAACGGCTTGGGAAGTGTTTGTCCAAAGGGAGCAGAAAGGCAGAATAGGAAGAATTTTGTTTTCGACACCAGTTGAGCTTGAATCTCCGTTAAGAATTGCATCCTAACCTTGTTATAACACTCAACAGAGTTCTTGCTGTTGTTGATCAGCTACACGATTATACGAAACTAACAGCCTATCCGGATATGTCGGGTCGAAAAGTATAAACCTCAGAACAAAACGGGCTAACATTATTAAGACATAAAAAAAGAATAAGAAGCGGATGATAAGAAAAATAGCAGACAACTCTGGAAGCAAGTTAGGAAGTAACATTTACGACCTGTCAATCTTCGTCTAATTTAGTACCTGGTCACAGACAGCTGTCGTTGTCTCTATAATCAGCTCACACGTCTATTTATTCATCTTTGTCAAATTCATTGTTACCCCAAATATGGAACCGACATGGGGCACGTAACTCTGTGATACAATCATACACGAGTTACCGTCTGGGTTATGAACTGGCAATATCAATATTGGGAAATCCCATTTCTGGAAGAGTTCCACACTGCCGTTGGAATTGGTATAAAAGAAAGTCATTACGGAATATAAATAGATGAGGGGAAATCCCGTCTTTGTGAAGGAAAAATTACAGCTAGGAAGTTGTAAATGTAAGAATAGATTTCACAGTGTCCACTGTTTGACAAACAGAAGAGAACATATAGACCAATGTCGTTCAGACAATCAAATTGTGTGTTTTATATTTCATTTCCTATCTAGTGAGTCAGGTTATTAACTCAAATCTTTCTAATATACACAGATGTATAGACGAACTGAGTTCAAACAAGGGCTTTCATTTCGACGTTGACAAGAACAGGAAGGGACAAGCTACCCCTCCAACTCTGATTCCTTGTTCTTATGGAAGAATCCGTCATTTGTGTTTGTGTGTGTGTGTGTGTATTAGTTGCTTTTAAGACTTTGATTATTCATTCCTATTGTTAAAATATGATAAATATTTTTGGTATAAAATGTATCACCAGAACGTAATATAAATTGTTTTTTTTCATTATCCGGCTCAGAATGATATATTTGATATCAGATTCCATAAAATAAATAACTGTTTTTCCTACCAGACCATGACATCATTATTTTACAAAACCGGATACTGCTGTCTCTGTATTCGTATCATCATATTCCCGACACCTCGGTTTTTACCTTTAGATCCTGACACCTCTATTTTTTTTACCTTTAGATCCTGACACCGCTATTTTTTTACCTTTAGATCCTAACACCTCTATTTTTTTACCTTTAGATCCTGACACCTCTATTTTTTTACCTTTAGATCCTGACACCTCTATTTTTTTACGTTTAGATCCTGACACCTCTATTTTTTACCTTTAGATCCTGACACCTCTATTTTTTGTTACCTTTAGATCCTGACACCTCTATTTATTTACCTTTAGATCCTGACACCTCTAATTTTTGTACATTTAGTGCCAGGCACCTCCGTTTTATTATCATTGGATTCTAACACCTCTAGTTTCTTATCTTTAAATCCTGGCTCATCTATTTCTTACCTTTAGATCCTGCTAACTCGATGTTGTTACCGACAGAATACTTTAGATTTTGACGTTTCTACTTTCTTACATTCAGAACACTTTATATCATGACAACTCTGTTTTCTTACATTCAGAATATTTTAGAACATGACAACTCTATTGTCTTATCTGCAGAATACTTTACATCCTGACGTCTCTATTTTCTTACCTTGAAAATACTTTACATCCTGACGTCTCTATTTTCTTACCTTGAAAATACTTTACATCCTGACGTCTCTATTTTCTTACCTTGAAAATACTTTAAATCCTGACGTCTCTATTTTCTTACCTTCAGAATATTTCAGATTCTGACAACTCTATTTTCTTACCTTCAGAATACTTTAGATCCTGACGTCTCTATTTTCGTACCTTAAGATTCTGAGACCTCTTTTTTCGTACATTAAGAGCCAGACACTTCTATTTTCTTATCCTTATATTCTGACTCCTCTATTTTCTTATCCTTATATTCTGACTCCTCTATTTTCTTATCTTTATATTCTAACACTTTTATTTTCTAATCCCGACCATGAGCACACTTCTTAGGTAAGATGGCCAACACTACTCCAGTTCAGCCTATCTATAACATAAACAAATGTATGATACCAATTTAAGACTGGGTGAACCACGAATTTGTCCAGAGTTATATTAGTGTCAGCTGTTGAGCAAGTTTCAAAATGAAGAATAAAGACAGGAAAGATTGATATACATAAATGACAAATCCTGATGTTTCATTGTCTATATCATGCTTTTGTTCGTAATAAAGAAATTGCTGCTGCGGCAGCCTCATTGGTAGGGACTTTGGTCTAGGTTTGAAAAGACATCATCATGATCGTCTAGCTAGTCTATGTTGGAACTTTGCTCCGATGATAGTTGCTCTGAAATTGTCTGTCCTGTGTGTATTGTCCAGCGTCTACTACAAAAGTCAAACTCAGGAAAGAAGTACTGGAGTGAATACCTACACGACTATGGATTAAAACAAAGGAGTTTCCGAATCACTTGAGATTGCGTGAAATTAAAACTGGTCAAGGGAAACAACCATACATGACAGGAAGCTTAATCTTAAACACAACGAGTCAGCAGGCACTATGGTATGTTAATGGTATTTTAGTTTTTTTTTTTTCTTATTTCAGAAATATACTTTGAATATGATTACTCTATGGTATATTTAAATTGATTGCGAGCAGGTATATCTTAAATTGTAACAATAATAATGGTTATATATAAGTGGCTATGAGGGAATGCATAATGAAACGTTTGTTGAAGTGGTGATAAAATATGTTTGTTGAACTAGAGACAAACATGTTTGTTGACGTGGTGATAAAATATGTTTGTTGAACTAGAGACAAACATGTTTGTTGACGTGGTGATAAAATATGTTTGTTTAAGTGGTGATAAAATATGTTTGTTGAATTAGAAACAGACATGTTTGTTGAAGTGGTGATAAAATATGTTTGTTGAATTAGAGACAAACATGTTTTGTTGAAGTGGTGATAAAATATGTTTGTTGAATTAGAGACAAACATGTTTGTTGAAGTGGTGATAAAATATGTTTGTTGAATTAGACACAAACATGTTTGTTGAAGTGGTGATAAATATGTTTGTTGAATTAGAGACAAACATGTTTGTTGAAGTGGTGATAAATATGTTTGTTGAATTAGAGACATACATTTTTGTTTAAGCGGTGATAAAATATGTTTGTTGAATTAGAGACAGACATGTTTGCTGAAGTGGTGATAAAATATGTTTGTTGAATTAGAGACAAACATGTTTGTTTAAGCGGTGATAAAATATGTTTGTTGAATTAGAGACAAACATGTTTGTTTAAGCGGTGATAACATATGTTTGTTGAATTAGAGACATACATGTTTGTTTAAGCGGTGATAAATATGTTTGTTGAATTAGAGACAAACATGTTTGTTGAAGTGGTGATAAAATATGTTTGTTGAATTAGAGACATACATGTTTGTTTAAGCGGTGATAAAATATGTTTGTTGAATTAGAGACAGACATGTTTGCTGAAGTGGTGATAAAATATGTTAGTTGAATTAGAGACAAACATGTTTGTTTAAGCGGTGATAAAATATGTTTGTTGAATTAGAGACAAACATGTTTGTTTAAGCGGTGATAAAATATATTTGTTGAATTAGAGACAAACATGTTTGTTTAAGCGGTGATAAAATATGTTTGTTGAATTAGAGACATACATGTTTGTTTAAGCGGTGATAAAATACGTTTGATGAATTAGAGACAAACATGTTTGTTTAAGCGGTGATAAAATATGTTTGTTGAATTAGAGACATACATGTTTGTTTAAGCGGTGATAAAATATGTTTGTTGAATTAGAGACAGACATGTTTGCTGAAGTGGTGATAAAATATGTTTGTTGAATTAGAGACAAACATGTTTGTTTAAGCGGTGATAAAATATGTTTGTTGAATTAGAGACAGACATGTTTGCTGAAGTGGTGATAAAATATGTTTGTTGAATTAGAGACATACATGTTTGTTGACGTGGAGATAAAATATGTTTGTTGAAGTGGTGATAAATATGTTTGTTGAAGTGGTGATAAAATATGTTTGTTGAATTAGAGACATACATGTTTGTTTAAGCGGTGATAAAATATGTTTGTTGAATTAGAGACAGACATGTTTGCTGAAGTGGTGATAAAATATGTTTGTTGAATTAGAGACAAACATGTTTGTTTAAGCGGTGATAAAATATGTTTGTTGAATTAGAGACAAACATGTTTGTTTAAGCGGTGATAAAATATGTTTGTTGAATTAGAGACATACATGTTTGTTTAAGCGGTGATAAATATGTTTGTTGAATTAGAGACAAACATGTTTGTTGAAGTGGTGATAAAATATGTTTGTTGAATTAGAGACATACATGTTTGTTTAAGCGGTGATAAAATATGTTTGTTGAATTAGAGACAGTCATGTTTGCTGAAGTGGTGATAAAATATGTTTGTTGAATTAGAGACAAACATGTTTGTTTAAGCGGTGATAAAATATGTTTGTTGAATTAGAGACAAACATGTTTGTTTAAGCGGTGATAAAATATATTTGTTGAAATAGAGACAAACATGTTTGTTTAAGCGGTGATAAAATATGTTTGTTGAATTAGAGACATACATGTTTGTTTAAGCGGTGATAAAATACGTTTGATGAATTAGAGACAAACATGTTTGTTTAAACGGTGATAAAATATGTTTGTTGAATTAGAGACATACATGTTTGTTTAAGCGGTGATAAAATACGTTTGTTGAATTAGAGACATACATGTTTGTTGACGTGGAGATAAATATGTTTGTTGAAGTGGTGATAAAATATGTTTGTTGAATTAGAGACAGACATGTTTGTTGAAGTGGTGATAAAATATGTTTGTTGAAGTGGTGATAAAATATATTTGTTGAAGTGGTCATAAGATATATTTGTTGAAGTGGTGATAAGATATATTTGTTGAAGTGGTGATAAGATATGTTTGTTGAAGTGGTGATAACATATTTTGTTGAAGCGGTGATAAGATATGTTTGTTGAAGTGGTGATAACATATTTCTGTTGAAGTGGTGATAAGATATATTTGTTGAAGTGGTGATAAATATGTTTGCAGAAAACTGGTGTTCATCATTTGGATGTGAAAGATTCATGTTGATCTCATAAACCTTTATTCCTTCCATTATTAATCCTTCTCATATCTTCATTTTATTTAAATCATTGAAGTGAATACACACATTCATCAACCTAATTGGTTATTAATGACAACAAGTTAACATCTTCATCATGGCGTCATTAATAATATTACCAGAATATGCTAGAGATAAAAAAATAATCTACTTAATTATAAAATCAGCTATTTCCACTGACATGACATTCCAGAGCCGAAAAAGAGTTTTCTAAATTTGATATGAATATGGATATGGCAAGTTTGTATACGAGGTTGCGGAATATTTCTAACAATTATGTAAATTTGATTGGACTTAAAACGTGGATACATGACAACAAATCCTTGTTGTAAATGGAACTTATAATATGATGCTTCTAGATATTTATTCCACAGAAAAAAACAACCTAGCTTTTTAAATACAAAACGGAAACAATACTTTTATTCTCGATGATTAATGAATGACTGCAATTTACTGATTTCATATTTCATTAATTTATTAATTAATACTGATCAATAATTTCTTATGTGCATAATCACATAATCGCGCTGCAAAAAAAAAAAAAACGAAATATTATATTAACGGGACATTTTTTCTCAAACATTTTGGTTAAAATAAAAGATAGCAAATTCAAGATGGAGAATCAAACAAACAAGCCAGAAACTGCTGCAGAGATTTAACAACGATATTCATCCGCCATGTCCTGAATAAATGCACACATTGTAAATAGCATCATTTAAGCGAGTTTTGTCAGGAGATGTGCACAAGTGTATGTTTTATATGAATATATTATATAGGCAGTAAGACGGAATGAGAGATTCAATAATCACAGATAGAAGGACATATAGACAAGCATGCAGACTTGGAGGTTAGTAAACAGACAGGATGGATGGGCAGATGGGCAGATAAATAGATAAACAGACAGACAGACAGAGTAATAAGTAGGTAGGTAGGTAGGAAGTAGGTAGTTAGGCATGTAGATAAATAGATAGATAGACAGACAGACAGATAGATAGATAGATAGATAGATAGATAGACAGACAGACTGACAGACAGACAGACAGACAGACAGACAGACAGACAGACAGACAGACAGACAGATAGATAGATAGATAGATAGATAGATAGATAGATAGATAGATAGATAGATAGATAGATAGATAGATAGATAGATAGATAGATAGATAGATAGATAGATAGATAGATAGATAGATAGATAGATAGATAGATAGATAGATAGATAGATAGATAGATAGATAGATAGATAGATAGATAGATAGATAGATAGATAGATAGATAGATAGATAGATAGATAGATAGATAGATAGATAGATTGATAGATAGGTAGGTAGACAGAGAGACAGACAGACAGATAGACAGACGGATAGACAAACAGATATACAGACAGACAGATATGCATATAGATAGACAGACAGATAGATAGACAGACAGTCAAACGGGCGGACGGACGGACAGACGGATAGACAGACAGGAAGGCAGGCAGACAGACAGACAGGCAGGCATGCAGGCAGGCAGGGAGACATCATATTAGATAGATAGATAGATAGATAGATAGATAGATAGATAGATAGATAGATAGATAGATAGATAGATAGATAGATAGATAGATAGATAGATAGATAGATAGATAGATAGATAGATAGATAGATAGATAGATAGATAGATAGATAGATAGATAGATAGATAGATAGATAGATAGATAGATAGATAGATAGATAGACAGATTTCGGATATTGTTCTTCCTGAAGTAAAGTTTGCCGGAACTGTTCCATTCCCACCACTATTCTCCCCACCCCCTCTCCTCACCCCCCAATAAAAAATATATATATACCAGACCTTTGACACTGTACATTGTATTATATTCTGTATATTCAAAATAGTGGTACATAAAAAGGGTAAATTAATTACAATGCAATCAGGATAGAAAGAAAGCCAGCGAACATAGGAAATATAACGGAACAGAATTTAGCTAGAAATACCGATTTGCAAAAATAAAATTGGCAGAAAATAAAAAAAATGAAAAAGAGAAAAAAAGTGACCTGAACTAGAAATATAAGATAATCAGAGAATAGAAAGTCGTAAGCGGAGGACCAAGAAATAATTTAGTTCGCATAATATAAGAAATGTAAAGAACAGTAACTGCAACCTTAAGCGTCTGACAAGCATGTCTTAAATGATTGTCTCCCCTCAAATGTACGTGGGATGTATGCAGATAAGATTCGCTATGGGAATGATCAGAATAATTGTGGGAAAAAATCGCATATGAGTGAGGAAAAATAAAATATTTAATTATAAGAATATTTTACAAAAGCTGTTTGAATTTCTATTTAATCAATATAAGAAGGCTGTTTTTGCTGCAGGAAATTGACGATCAATATAATACAATGTGGGGGGGGGGGATAATAATATTAATATTTTTTTTTTAATGAGGGAAAAACAATATGCATCTTTTTTGGACTATGTTGAAAATGAAGAAGTTCAAATGAGAATACAGCAGCACATATTAATTGACGAAGATCTAGTTAAAGTCGTAAAGGAAAGGCAACAAAATAAATAAGTCGTGTGACATTAGAATGTCAGTGTTTAAACAAAACACAATATAATGAAGGAAGCGATAGATATAAGAGGAAAACATGAATCTATCTATCTATTGTCCTTTTGAGCCGAAGACGGCACATAGGGCAGAACTACAATCTCAAAAACAGAAACCTTGCGTGCCAAAATGGCCCATATTGCAGAGATCACTGCTTCTAAAAATCTATAGGTTTTAGTAGTCACTAAGGCAATGACATGGCTCGAAACACAGTCTTTCGCAGGAGTATGTTTTCTCAGTGACTCCATGAGTATGCTTAAGAAGGTTGAGGCTGGGTGGAGGCGAAGAGAGTGGTTGAAGTCCCTGCAGCTGTCAACTTTAAAAGAAATCGTCTTAATCTACGTACCTTGCCACTCTGGAGTGCAAGGGAACGAACGAGCTGACAAGCTTGCTGAAAAGGCTAAAATTTCAGATGGCAACGCCATGGACAACGCAGACATTTTACACGCAATCCGCGAGGCGGGAAGTGTAGCAGACTTTCGAGACGACAAGGATTCAAACGCAATGGCGAGACTAACGCATAGTCGTGTAAGGCTTGGCACAGCAAAGAGCGAACATTTTTCAGGACGCCAGAGGTGTATGGTTAACCAACTGCGAACCGGCACGATCAGCCGTCACACACTTGTGAATTTACTCGAAAGGAAATCGGAGCACTTATGGGTATGCCCCTTGTGCAAGGAGGATGATCTTTCGACTAACTAACTAACTAAAAATCTATGATTCTGTTTCCATAACAATGCTTTTTACAATGACAGCTTGTCAAGCCATCGATCAGCCTCCTTAGTCGCCTCTTACGACATGCTTGGAAGGTCACAGTGTCACTATTCTTTACTTTCCACATAATGAGGCCCCGATAACACACGGGAGGAAAACATGAATACGAGAGGAAAAGATAGGAAGACAACGTAGAAGAATGAATAAGCTTTCTCAGTTCGCACCGAGACGTAAGGAATAAGACGATTAGAGGCTGTTGGTTGATTACATCCATGTTGTCTAAAATGAACTTGAAAATTTTACGGGATAGTTAAAAATAAAGAAAAAAAAATAGAAACGAAGAAAAAAAAGAAACTGCTGATACCACATCAAACAATTCTTTATTGCAGAAATTCGTTTTGGTGTGGAAACAAAAATCGACATTCCAAATATCGACTATCGTAGATTGTACTTGATTGGATGCTTGCGCGAAACACGGTAGGGTCAGGCTTGTGTTTATGTTTCCCTTCCGTCATGGCTAACACAACTCTGATGTGGTTAACGTGTGGCATTTCCACTGATCATACGGTCTTTATTCTCCGTCCTAACAGATTCCCGGTCCCATAACTTCCCGAGCAGATTGAATATAAAAAGATTGCTAAAAGTCGACTTCTAAATGTGCTAATTCATATATAATGTGCCATAGACGATGATGATGCTATTTTAAATGTCATTACTATTATTATTGGAAATCGCAACAGCTCTTCAGTGGTTAGTGAGATTGACCACTAAGCCCAAGAGTCAGCGGCTTCTAGGTTCACCCAACCTTTAATGGGTATTGGATATATCTGGGAAAGAAAAGCGGTACTGGCGTAATGCGGACGACATTAATACTAAAATATTGTAGTTTGAAAAAATGGACACTAACAACGTTTTATATATACTCCACGTGGTCAGACGGGACTCTTCTTCTATCGCATCCACCTTTCAGCTCCCTGTGGAGCATAGGTCTTCAACAAACACTTTCAGCTCCCTGTGGAGCATAGGTCTTCAACAAACACTTTCAGCTCCCTGTGGAGCATAGGTCTTCAACAAACACTTTCAGCTCCCTGTGGAGCATAGGTCTTCAATAAACACTTTCAGCTCCCTGTGGAGCATATGTCTTCAACAAACACTTTCAGCTCCCTGTGGAGCATAGGTCTTCAATAAACACTTTCCAAGCCGTTCTGTTTCTTGTCATTCTATTACGATCATTCCATGTCTTCCCCATCATCTTCACCTCTGCTTTCATCTACTTTTCCAAGAATATTTTGGTCTACCTCTTTGACTTATTTCCCTGGGGATTCCAAAAAAGGGCCCATTGTGTAATACTTTCAGTTGGGTTCTGCAGTGTGTGTGTCATATTCAGCGCAATCATCTTCGTGTAATTCTTTATCCACTGGTATTTCACCGGATACTTTTCTTCTTTAACTACTATTCAAGAATACACAAATTAATGTACAAATTAAGTCAATGTTATCTAGTTCTTTTTTTCCTATCTCACAGAAAAGCCATCTGTGTTTCTCTCCCTTTAGTAGATACACAGTTCTGGTTCTCGCTCTTGTGGCTGCTTCACTGTCAATTATATTTTTTTTAGAGTTTCTTTGATGTTGTCTGCCACTTGCTCTTTTCCCTTTAGTATATGTGTTATATGACTGAAGTTCTTGTACTGAGTTCTTGTTCTAGGATGACAATGTATCATTGCTGTTCTGATATACTGTTGATTAGCACTTCTATCTCTTTACTGAACAAACAGAAAGATATGAACACCAACAAGAGTACTCGATGCACTCTAGAATTATTATTCATATTTTCAAAATGATAACATAAATTTAACTTCCGAATGACTAAAAATGTAGCTTCTAGTTTTATTTGTTTATTTAAACATTCAGCCTTTCTTTTTGTGTTTAGTTTGTTTGTTTGTTGTTCTATATGATTCCTATAGTAAATGCATCTCCTTCATTATCATCCACCCTTGATAAGAAAAAGTACATGAACACATCCTCATGACCTCTTGATAGTTGTGCATTACATGGTAACGTCTCGGAGTGATAAGCTTGTCCACACCTCTACGTTGAGTCAACTCCATTCCATCTACTATTATTTCATATTCACCCGAAGAATGCTCCTCTTTATCCTCAGGCTAGCACCAATTCAGTCCGCCTTCTTTTACCCCAGAAATATATTTCCGGGAGCCATTTAATCTGACTGAATAAAAATAATCCACTAGGCTGAATTAACACCAATTATATTGGTCTGACCAAGCGAGTAGGGATCGAAGAGGGAAGACAACCCAGTACTCAAAAATGTCATGCTGAAGTCGTATGTGTTGGACCGAAGGGCGCAAATATCACAGTTATACTGCAAACCACAACACAACGCAGACACACCCACTTAGCGTCCTTTTAAGGGAGGATGACGAAGAGGTGTACTCCTTTAGTCATCGGGCGAACGCAAGCAAGCATATTGGTCAAGAACAAATCGACAATTCTTGGAATTGAACCATGTACTACCTGAGGGGTAGACTAGAGTTCTAGCCACCTCTTTACCATGGCTTCCATACGACAATGACAATTTTAAAAAACATATTTTTTTAAAGAATTAAAGCCTATATGAACATTTCAGTTGACCTAAGGTAAGTGAGCAGTCTTGTCTATAAATATAAGTCACCAGTCAAGATTTATTAACCAACCGTTGACAGTCAGACCCGAGTAAAGTCGGCTCATGCCAGAGTTGACATTTACGGCCTCGCTATCGCCTCGTGAAGTGACAACAATCCAAGTATATCTGACGTTTTGAACATGGAAGGTATAATCCTTCGTTATGACGTGACAGGAAGTGGAAGTAGTTCTTACTTTGGCTCCCTACTGGTCAAAAAAAGCCGAAGTGACAATTGATTATTAGCTCTTTTAACTGTATGTATTCAGAACGTAAACACATAAAGATATATACAAATATGAACTTTAAAAAAAATACACTGTCAATAGCTTTCACGTTGTAAGGGTTTTTCTAGACCAATGGACATGTCAACCTTACACAGCAATTTGAACGGCGAAACCACAGTCAACTATAGATTTACTAGGGCCTGCGGTCAGAAAATGAAACCGGAAAACCTCCAGAATAATAAATAAAACACAATAAATTTACAAGAAAAAAAAATGTGTGCAAAAGTGCAAAAAGTAGCTCGGCGTATTAATACATATGCTAGTCAAAATAAGTCGTAACAAACCCACGACTCAAATTAACTATAAATATGGAGACCAACAAACTACACTACATGAATTGACATAACCAACTAAAATGGAGTTTTAACTAAATTATGGTCTAGAATAACATAGAAAACATAGTCAGAGTTTTAACTATACGAGGCGATAGCGAGTATGGTCTAGAATAACAGAAAACATAGTCAGAGTTTTAACTAAATTATGGTCTAGAATAACATAGAAAACATAGTCAGAGTTTTAACTAAATTATGGTCTAGAATAACATAGAAAACATAGTCAGAGTTTTAACTAAATTATGGTCTAGAATAACATAGAAAACATAGTCAGAGTTTTAACTATTTGCGTTATTGTTTTTGTTATTGTTATGGAAGGCCCCGGTATCACTGCAAACGAATTAAAATCCATAATTGATCAACCGCCCGTGCCGGTGGAATCATCCGAATTACTAACTCATCTCCCAAACAAAGAAAGGTAGTTGTAGACCCCATCATAGCAGTCTCAGCACACGCCAAAAGACATAAGGCGAAACCGCACAGAAAGTGAACACTGGAAAGAGCCAACTGTTCCTGTCTTGCCAAGAAGAAAGGAAAAACATGATATCAGCCAGTCACGCATCCTTAGAAAGGTGTGTGTGTGTATGGGGGGGGGGGGGAAAGAGAGAATGGGGAGAAAAAAAAGGGGGGAGGGAGAAAGGATATATAAGATGCGTATTTTTTTCATTTGTAAAACTTTCTTTTTCTTGTGTACATGTTTGAGTTTACAAATAAATATGGAAGGTATGCACGTGTACAAAATCAGTTCCACCGGTGGATCAATGGCTTACTACCTACAACTGTTGCAATCTTTTATATCCTAGAGGCACAATTACACAATATCTCAAAACATAGACATAATGTAAATTCTCAAAACAGCAATTTTTTTGCAAACTCTTACAAAGTCGCGTTTGTTTGTACTTTAACAGAGGCGCAGTCATTAAAAATGTCGCGCTGACGCCCTCGGTCAAAGTCGAGATAGTGTTGTAAATGTAGTCCTACAGAATAAGCTCGACAAAGAAATTGAAGCGTCTAAACATCGTCATGTTTGCATAGCTGTTTCTATCTATCTATTGACCTTTCGAGTCGTAGCCGGCCCATAGGGCGTAGACCAAGATACTCCTTCTCTTGTCTGAAATTTTGTTCTAGCAATTTTTAATTCTTTTAAAGATATTTTATCAAATCTCGCCATTTGTCTCTGTTCTGTGCAAGCAGCTCTATCTCATTGAGGGAGCTGATTCCTGCTGCTCTTGTTTCTCAATGTTCTTCTCAGTGTCTCTCTGGGATCATCGCTGTTTGGTTACCATTAATAGCGATTTCATTGTCTCGTTACTTGATGGTATGAGCTTTTACTGGTTCTCCATTTAACGTTTTGATGTTGTCAGCCCAATGTCTTGATGGTATGAGATTTCACTAGTTCTCCATTTTACGTCTTGATGTTGCCAGCCCTCTGCCTTGATCGTATGAACTTTCACTAGTTCTCCATTTTACGTTTTGATGTTGCCAGCCCTCTGCCTTGATCGTATGAACTTTCACTAGTTCTCCATTTTACATTTTTATGTTGTTAGCCTTCTGCCTTGATGGTATGAACTTTCACTAGTTCTCCATTTTACATTTTTATGTTGTCAGCCAACTTTCCCCAGAGAAAATTAATTGCGTCAATTTTCAGAGATTGGGAGAACCTAAAACCAACTTTAGAGAAGGACTTCGTGCAACTCTACTAACGTGACGTCACTGTTCAAGGTTCACCTCTTTGCCAGCTATAGATATCTGATAGAATCATTCTCACAACCGCTACTGCTGGCAAAGCGTAACATGTGGTACATGAAAAGTTGGCTTGGGGAAGACAATGCAGAATTATCATCATCATACTGTGCCATACCAGTTGGCGTAGGCGATCATGTCCTTCCACAATCTTCTATCTACAGTGCATCGTATCAGTTCTGTTGTTGACTGCTTTCCATGCCATGACACCAAGCCATATAGCATTTTCTCTCTTTGTCGTCCGCGATCTCTCTTTCCTTTTATATTGCCAGTTGTAACGAAGTATTCAAACTTTCCTCTTCTATGATGTTGAAATGCAGAGTCAGTTGGATGAAAAGACGTTTGATAATTGAACACCACCCCCAGAGGTAGGTCAAGCGCACTAACTTTTCAGCTATTGCGACCTCAATTCTACAGCTGATCTACCGCTGATTGAGGGATCCGTTCCAGCCCAGTTTAGTAACCTAAAATCCACAAAACGCTGCCTTATAGTGCAATGGCTGTTACTGATAGGGGGTCGCGAAAACATAGTTTTTGATGAACTGGACTGCTAAGGAAAAGAGGTCGGGTTCAATCCAGATCGACGGCTTCCGGGTTAACTAAGCCTTTAAAAATTACCGGATTTCTTTTCTGGAAAAGGGAAAGTAAAGCGGCGCGGGCGTAATACTGACCACATTACCCAAAAAATCATGTGTTGGAGGTCTGTAAAAATTATGGTCGCTAACACTTTACTTTTTTTTTTTAGTGAACTAGAGCTGATCGAAATCGTGCCCAAAATTTCGTGTGGTGATACCAAATAGATGCAACGTGGTCAAGATTGTAAAAAAGAAAGTTGAAAAGCGGTAAGCATGGTCTAAAAATGATGTGACGTGAAGTTTGTTGTACCTGGCCGGAATGAATAAACATAGCAACATACTCTAAAGCACAACTCCACGTAATAAATGCTCATTTAATAGCCAGCAACAAAGTGGAATATGTCGTGAAGCCAACTCATTAAATTGTCACAACTCGAACTTTCCTCGGTTAAGAAGCTTTGATAAAATAAACTCTTAATATTGCATGAAATGAAAGACTTTATTTTTCAGAAAGAAAAAAAAAACTCAGGAAAATCACGTGGTGATTGAAAAAATGCTTGAGGAAAGCTATTATCGATACCTGTAGAGGCGGAATGAGACACGTTGACGTCAGAACAATCGTGGAAAAATAAAAATCCCGAAATCTTCCATTAAACTTTAAGGACAAGTAAAAGTGGGTTAGGTGTGGGTGAGAGAGGCGTATTGCCGTTTGCAAACGTGCTCATATTATTTTTTATTGAGTTAGACTCCATCAACTGGTGTGGAAGTCATCTCACCATTTATACTAGTTCAAAAAATAGTTTATTTTTTTAATTTTAGCATGGTATTTTATTTATAACACTAACCAGTTTGAAGATATTTTGAATGATCATAATGCGGACATACATTTTATTATATTTTCTTTCATCTCTACTGTTTTTTCTTTTCTCGTCCGTACGTTTCGCCTCACAGTGCGCCATGCCGATTTCGGCCGAGTACGTTTCGCTGCACAGTGCGTCACTCTCAACTTGATAATGTGCATCATCATATAACCATATTCTTTTTACATGTCTTGTATCATCTTAGTATGGTGAAATATAATACCTTGTTCAATTATCTAAACATTCATATATAATATGTTATATGTTAGATAAATATAAACATGTAGATTCATTCTTAAATCCATGAGACATTTTGTCTCTGAAATTTCTTCCGCTGCATCGATAAAAAGCTTCCGTATAGAAGTTAACTCTTTCCATACGTTTCGCTGCATCGTGCGTCACTCTCAATTTGAATAGTGTCCTCAAACCGTATTCTTTTTACATATATTGTATCATCTTGGTACTGGTGAAATCTAATACCTTGTTCAATTATCTAAAAATTCAATATAATATGCTGTATGTTAGATAAATATGTACATTAATTCTTAAAACCATGAAACATCATGTGTCTGAAATTTCTTCCGCTGCATCGATAAAAAGCTTCCGTATAGAAAGAGTTAAAACGTTATTTAATTAGCGTTTGTTTCTATTTGTGGTTTAAATCATCATCAAAGTCGTGCCTGGTGGCGGACAATATCATATCTCGGAGAAATGATCTGTTTCAACAAGAGCCGTTTACAATTTCTGTTGATGGGGATCAGGCAAGTCCGCTTGGGGGGCCAGCAGTGACAGAATCTTAATTGATGCCATCAGAGAAAGAGTAGATGTTGAACAAATCCTAAACTACATACAGACATAACAAATCAACTGGTTTGCTTACATAAAAAGAAACCCCGTACGATACTTTAGAATACAAAAAATATGTTAAAAGAGAGGAATGGGGAAGAGATAGAGACAAACACAGGAACATGAATCGACAACTTCAAAGAAACGCTACAACAACATCAATTAGCATGGTTGAAGCTGCCAGAATGGTAAGAACCAGAATTTATATATCCCTGGACACCCGAAGGGGTACAAGAGGAAGTGAAGACAAAGATAAGAAGAAGAAGAAAAAAGAAAGGAACCAGGTACTCACCAACAACTGGACTGAGAACGGTCAGCGACCTATAGCTGACTCCGCACGTCAGGTTGTTTGAACAACAGAGCCTTCTAGGAGGTTCACGTTCGAGCCGTGCTCCAGGACATAGACCAACTAGTCGGCCAAACGAGTAGGGACCAAAGAGGGAAAGCATTCAAAATTGCTGTGCTGAAGTCGGATATTCATTGGCCCAATGGCATGCATGCAACAACACAATGTATATACACCCACTTAACGTCCTATGGAGAGGAGAAGTCGTCATACGAACGCAGAAGAAAGAAAGAAAGAAACAAGAAAGAAATAAAGACAGAAAGAGAGAACAAAAAAGAAAGAAAGGATTTCTATTGTTGACTACCAACAAACTGTTATCTTAAACTGTGATACTTCCTTTCTGTTTTCCTCTATCTTTTCTGCACTCACATTTTTCTGTTATCGCAATTTATTTAAGCTATTCAGTTTTCATTACCAGGCCCAACAATTACTACTTCTTCATGATGTTTGTAATAAACTTAATTTTGCATTTCACTCTTTCAGAATGTACCCATTTTCATATTACATCACAACGTGTGAAATAAGTTTACTGTGTCGGTAATCTTCTAGTTTACGTTACAGTTCTCTCTGAACTAGATCAACGTCTCTTACATTGCTCTTTCAATCTTCCTCATTCTACTTTTCCACTTCCTCTTTGTATTCTTCTTTTTTCTAGATTTTTCTACATATTTTTGTTCCCGCCATTTATTTTTCTTCATATTTTTGTTCCTGCTATTTATTTTTTTCATATTTTTGTCCCTGTTTCTTTTATTTTTTCATATTTTTGTTCCTGCTGTTTATTTTTCTTCATATTTTTCTGAAACTTTTTTTTCGTCTCCCATTTCTTCTTCTCTACTTTTCTGTCACATTTCCCTTTCTTTCTTTCTTTCTTTCTTTCTTTCTTTCTTTCTTTCTTTCTTTCTTTCTTTCTTTCTTTCTTTCTTTCTTTCTTTCTTTCTTTCTTTCTTAAACTCTTCTCTTTTTCCCTATTATTTTGTTATTTCAACGTTTCTTCTCTGTCGTTGTTTTCTTTATCAGTTTATTCTTTTTTATCTTATTTCCTTAAGGTGCTGCTTATTCTTTTCAGTCATTTTTCTTATTCTTTTCAAATTTTCCTATTCTCTTCCTCTTCTATTCTTTCCCTTCTTCCTGTTTCCATTTGCACAGAAGTTTTTTCTTCCTCCTCTTCTACTGCTTTTCCCCTAATCTTCATCTTTCGCTATGACTCTTACAATAATTAAACGGCATACATTTCTTGAAGTGTTTCTAAGGCAACAACAAAATCTTTATATTTTCCCTTTTCAACGACCATTATTAAGATTATGCTGGAAGTCTTACTTAAACTATGTACCTATGCCTCCACTATTCCTTGCTAGGTTATCTATGATCTATCTCTCATTCTGACTACGTATAAGATTGATAGATTATTTCGTCTTAAGAAAATTGGTTTAAGACCTAGGCTGGTAGCAGTCAGCAACATGCAGCTGATTGCTGCGTTAGAAAAGGTGAATCAGAATTGATCAAGACTTCATTAAAAATTTCGCTGGAAACAGATTAACAAGTTTCACCGAGCAGGTTAGGATGAAAGAAGAAAGACAATCAGGTACCGAAAAATGCCGTGCTAAATTCGGATGTCGTGGGTCGAACTATTAAAAATATCGGAGCCTTCTGTAAGCAACGATATATTGCAGCTACGCCAGTTTCATGTATGAACCATGAAGAAGAAGATGATGATGATGATGATGATGATGATGATGATGATGTGATGAGAAGAGCAATCGTCGGTGGACACAGCGATAGAAGAAAAATTCTAAAGAAAACAAGATAGACAATGAGACTGCATTAAAACCAAAATGTTCTATTTTTCTTGAGGGCGTATTTCAGATCTGAATACGGTGTCCGGGGAAAATATCTCGTTTATAAAGTTCTTCTTTTCTAGAACAAAAAATAATAATAATATGACAGAAGAATACAGTCTGATGAGCTGTGAGAGTGAAAGAATGAGGGAGGAAATTATAAGATTTTTAATGATTTGAGATGTTCCGGGTTTAAAAATATTAATAGCGTGAATGTCGTGAAGTAATTTCTTAAGGCGAGGGATACAAGTAAGGATTATTTTGGTTCATGCTCCGTGTTAACTTTATTTTCAACTCAAGAAAATAAAATAATAGCTAATGTATTACTGAATGCTAAGAGTATTTGAAAGATGCAGTGATTAATTCATTATATTATTTAGTTGTAATTTGAAAATTGTGTTATAAAAATATATTGATTATTATAATAAGTTAAAGATAGTGATATTTAGATACAAACTGTAGAACACGTTGAGGGGGAGAGAAATGTGACAGTCAATCTGTCTCGCATGTCATAAAAGGCGACTAAGGAGGGTTTCATCATCATCATTAGGTACCATGCTTGCTGGCGTAGATGATCATATCTCTCCACAACTTTCGATCTCGATAGTTATTTATCATTTTTGTTGTTGAGCTCATGCCCGGCCATTCTCTTAAATATGTCTGGTATCTTTTCTCTTTGCTTCCCTCTAGTTCTTCGTCCCTAAACTTTCCCACTTGTTACAATATATTCCAGTTGTTCCCTTCTCATTACATGGCCAAGAAATTATGATTGTTTCTTCTTAATATTGGATATCAGCTCTCTTTTTTTTTGTTTTTGCCTCTTTCAGAATGTTCTCATCACTCGTCTTAGCTGTCCATGGTATTCTTATCATTCTTCTGTAAAACCACATTTCTACATCCTCCAGTGATCTTCTTGTCTGTTGTCCTATTGTCCATGATTCACATCCATATGTTAAGATTGGCTCTACATAACATTTAAGAATTCTTTTTTTTTGGTCTCGATTGTCAAAAATGGATTGCACAATATCTTCCTAATTTTTTGGAAAGCTGCTTTTGCCCGAGCCATTCTGCATCTCACCTCTGTTGCACATCTACCATCTGATGTTAACAATTTTTCCAGATATTAAAATTCATTTATTGTTTTAATACTGTTCCGCCTATGTTTATTGTGCATTGCGGTGATGCCTTTTTCTTAGTTGTTACCTTTACTTCTGTTTTTGCTATTAAGGCCGTAAAATAAAGAGACGAAAGGATTGAAAAAAAAAACATACAAGATAAGATATGACAAAGAAGACTAGGCAAAGCATCATGTAAGATCACTATAAGATAAAATAAGAAATGATAAAATACGATGTGATAAGATATATGATGTTTTAAGATAAGACTATAACAAAAACTTAAAATGATATTCGTTAACAGGTATTAATGATGATCAGGTTCATTGTTTGCATCAGCTCGGTGACATTGATGAGGACATTACAGGTCCTGAAATTGTTTCTGTCAAGATTTCAGATTTAATTCAAGACCTGACTACCATTCCATTTATTTATCTATGATAATCTCAAATCTTTCCTGTATAACAACACACCTGTTGTCTACGGTCGACGTCTTGCTTGCTCATCAAATGTTCTTCATGTATCTCCGCATGACAAGGCAGTATCTGTGAAACACTAACGCAATCGTTCCTTCTATTGACCTTGCTTTTTTGTTACAAAAAATGCTTCCATGAATAGAATAGAATGGAATTAGAAAAGAATAGAATAGAATTAAAATATAATATAACAGAATTAAATTAGAATCGAATTAAACTACAATTGAATAAAATTCGAAAATTGAAGTCTTTGAAATGTGGATTTATAGAAGAATAGGTAGAATTGGATGGAAAGAAAAGAAAACAAACGATGAAGTTTTAAAACAACTAAAAATTAAAAGAGAACTAATAGACACAATTAGAACAAGACAAATGCAATTTTTGGGGCATGTTAAAAGACACAACATCCTAATAAAAGTAATATTTGATGCGAAAATACAAGGTAAAAGAGGCAGAGGCAGACCAAGATTAACATGGACGAGTAATATCAAAAGATGGACAAATCAACCTATGGCAATCTGCACCATCGGAGCAAGAGACAGAGTGGAATGACGCTCCATGGTACCCAACCTTCAATGCGGAGACGGAACTCAATGATGATGATGAGAATAGAATTAAACTAGAAAAGAAGAGAATTAAAATAGAATAGAATAGATTAGAATAGAATAGAATAGAATAGCATTTCGGTTTCTGGAACGCTGCTTTTGTCTGTAAGCTCAGATAGTGTAGTGGTTAGTGCACTGTTGTATTGAGGCGGAAGGTCGGGTTTGATCCTTCTACCGGTTTCTAATTTCATTCCCATCACCATGTTCCGCAGCCATTGACAAAGTTGATGTCTTTCATCAATTCTCTGTCTCTACAATTGTCTGTCATTTCTAGTGTTGACTTTCACTAAACCATTCTCTTGAACTGTCTGGTATAGTTTATCTGTCTCTTTCTCTAGGTTCTTTGCTGAATGTTTCTTGTCGTTGCATTTTATCCTACTTGTCCTCCTTGTCGTTAAAGGGCCCACAAAATGAGTAATTTCTCTTGATTTTAGAATAAGCTTCCTTTTTGCTATAACCTCCTTCATAATGTTCTTAATACGTGTTATTGTTTGTAGAATTTTGAAGACAAAAATCATAAGTTATTATTACTACGAATGGAAAGTTTCGAAACGAAAGACAGATAAATAAATTAGGGACTGTAGCGTGTTAACAGTACTCAGAACAATCTTCAAACAAACATGAAGGCTGTTCACAACCTTTCACCCTCATTTATTTTTCTCAAAATTCTTTCATAAAATCACACTTCAGTGGATTTTCTCGACATTTTTAACATAATGTCTGATTGTCCAGGGTTCAGTTCTGTTTGTCATGACTGGCTCCATATAACACTGGAGAACTCTTGTTTCTTATTTCCATTGCAATGATGGACTACAAGTATTCTCTATGGTTCCCATCACTATGTGATGACTAGCTATACTATTGAATACCTTATTTGTACTGTTCCCATTGCAATAATGAGTTGCATATTTCAGATTTTTCAACCTGTAAATGAGTACCGAAGATTTATATGCGAAAAAATACGACCTGGTATGTTGCTGACCAGATGACGAAGAAACCGTGTCATTAATAATCTTCTCCATAATCTTCTTCTTCAACTTTATCATTTACGTTTTTAATGTTGAGGCGCTGACAGTTATTTAATGACGATATTCCCTATATAGCTCAGTGGTTAGTGAGCTGGACTACAAAGGACAAGAGGTCAGGTTCGATCCTGATCGACGGCTTCCGGGTTCACCCAGCCCTAAATTGGTACCTGATTTTTTTCTGGGAAAGTAAAGCGGCACGGGCGTAATACTGACCTCATTACCTAAAAAATCATGTGCCGAAGGTCTGGAAAATGTATGGTCACTAACACCATATTACCTATACGCCACTTGGCGTGACGGGGGTACTTTACTTTACTTTTTATTCGCTATATATCACGCTCAATGCTCGATGGCGTTCCCCTCTTCTTCTACTTCTTACTTGTTAACTTTGTCTTTGGGCTACACATTCATTTATTTCACAGATACGTCACCTCTCTGTAGTTATTGTCATTTCATAGCATTTAAAGTTCTTGACTTTTTCAATAAATGTTTCATATATTTTGATCTAGTATTTTTGGGGGATTTCTTCAACACAAACACAAAGTAACGCGTAATATAAAGGCTATTCTGCTTAAATAAGAAAAGTTTGTAGCACCACTCTTTCAACCACTCAGAGACAACAACCTTTTGATTAATTGAGTTATGACGCTGGGAAAAATGATTTCTCACATTCATGAGAGACATTTGCAACAATTGAGAACGAGAGGATGCTCTTATAACTGTCACTGTTGACATTTCAGAACAAAGTAAACCAGTAAGACAATAGCCTTAGGCTGTCCATTGCATTCTTTCAGTAAAATCAATTTTACGTCTGACAGTTTCAGCAGAAGAAGAAAAAGTGCCCAATATAACATGAAAAAATAAAAAAATGAAATTTTAGATACAAATATTTACAAAATATGAAAAATAAACCATGCATTATATGTTGAAATTATAAATGTTTACGAAAGTGTTACAGACAAATGCAATCGATGAGACTAAAATTATAGTGAAACATGCAAACTGTTGAAACATTGCATTAAGACTCGCGCATTTTGGTAGGAAAACGTGACATGACTAATACATCTAGGTGTGAAAATGTATACATATAACCACAATTTAATATTTCATAATATTCTTAATATTAGAGGTGGCATTTCTGGAACAAAAGAACATGGAATTATTACTCGCAAAGAAGCCTATACGTATAAAGAAAGTGATATAAAAAAAAAAAATCAGAGGCCGAAAATCGAGTAGTTTCGAAGAGAAAAAGATTGACACTTGTTGACACCAATTAACTGCAAACAATAAAACCATTAACAGAATTATTTGACAACAACAAAACACTCTACTCACGCTACCATATTTTAACATAAAATAAAACACATATATAATACAACTTAACATTGAAACTTAATAACATTTAATTAATTTGTAGGTCTATAAAAAAATATATATAGGCAAAAATACCATAAGGCCTATACCCCACCTGGCGTGACAGAGCTTCCTACACACTTACACACAAACATTGTTTTTTAAGGGAAAAAAACGGATACACTTACATACTTACACATTTGAATAGATATTGGAATAGACATTAGAAACAAAAAAAAGAAGAATTTAAGACAAAGCTATAAGTCGACGCTTTGGTCGGGGAAATGCTCAGCATTCTTCTTCTTCTTAAACCCCTGAGGGTCCCTGGGGCACCACAGACAGACTTCATCAACCTTCTTCCTCCTATAAACCTGTGTGTCGTTGGGGCACCACAGACAGACTTCGTCAACCTTCTCCCTCCTATAAACCTGCGTGTCGTTGGAGCACCACAGACAGACTTCGTCAACCTTCTTCCGCCCATAAACCTACGTGTCGTTGGGGCACCACAGACAGACTTCGTCAACCTTCTTCCGCCCATAAACCTACGTGTCGTTGGAGCACCACAGACAGACTTCGTCAACCTTCTTCCGCCCATAAACCTACGTGTCGTTGGGGCACCACAGACAGACTTCGTCAACCTTCTTCCGCCCATAAACCTGCGTGTCGTTGGGGCACCACAGACAGACTTCGTCAACCTTCTTCCGCCCATAAACCTGTGTGTCGTTGGGGCACCACAGACAGACTTTGTCAACCTTCTCCATTCATCTCAATCTTTAGTCATTCTTTAAGACTCTGAAAGTCTGAGGGTGACCATTCTTTGACCAGGAAACTAGTTTTTACCAGAACCTTTGCGGCAGGAGGTCATCTGATCATCATGAGTAGATCCCGACAAGAAAGTGTTTCTGTCTTGTAATTTCTTGACACTCTAGGGGCGGGGCGGATCATGACTTCTGTTCTTCAATTTTCTGTTGCTTCTTCCTCTTCCTTTCAGATCCCTGTGGAGCAAGAGTCTTCAATAAACACACTCTAAGCTGATCTTTTTTTGCAACTCTTTTAAGACCATTCCATATCTTCCTCATTCTCTTCATCTGAGTTTCCACCTCTCTTTTCCAAGTATATTTTGATCTTCCACTTTGTCTTCTCTTCTGCGTCCTGCTGCATTGTGCTTGAAGCCTCAAACACTCTTAGGCATATAATAACTAAACATCTCCTGTTGAACACTTCTGATAGGATCTGCCGTCCATACATGGTCTCAAACTCGTCCTGTCACAGCCCTAAATTAGAATAATGGGTGAAGTCCTCTTCGTGGTGACGTCAGCCTTAAATGACTTGCTGTTCCTAGTGCCGTTTTTATATTCTCGTGATCCAGTGGTTGCTCTCACTGAAAATAATTCGCTTAATAGTAAAGTACTAGACTTGAATCGACGTCTTAGGACGCACGCTTTCACCCACATGTGCTCGGTCGCCTATTCAGACGTTTTCGGAGACTTCTGGATAGTGTCCCTTCAAGTATCGTAACTCACGATGCGAGACGGCATTCCTCACCTTCCCAGAGTATTACCCTGGTACCCATTTCCGCCAGCGACTGCGGTCGACCGAGGGGGTATTTTTTTCCAACCACGAAAACAACTCACGCTGCTCCAGCGGGAATAGCACACGGGTTGTCCGAATGTCGGTAACCAAATCAGTAACTCAACACAGTAGCAATAATGTTATCTTCCTCTTTGTTTCTCTATCTACATACCTCTCCTTTTCCCCTTCTTTCACAGTTGCTTGCAGAATGGTCTTTGCAAGACCAGATTGTTGCACACTGTTGGCAAATATTAGAAACACAAATTTAACGTCAAGAATATAAATAAAGGTAGATGGAAACGAAAACACTGCGACATGAGTACTTCAACAATATCGCCTGTACACTAAACAACAGATGCAAAACATGTACACGAAAATGAGGAAACCTCCGCATAAAAAAAAATCTAGGTTAGAAAATAAAAGGAAAACATATCAATGTTTGGTAAGGTTTCAGAAATAGGAGTATATCCTTTATCCTCACGTGTTCCAAAAATAGATGTTCGGCCCAGCATGCATCCGGTCTGTTTGAAGAGTCACATTGAATAATCTTGCACAGTTCTAACTTTAAATTTAACACAAACATCTCACTCAGATGTAACTTCTTAAAAAAACACATCCACGGGACAATATCTTAAAGGGGGGAAAAAACGGGACAATTTCCAGCCTTTCTCACCATTAAACGAGACGGCCACACAAGGACCCTGAAGTCTATACGAGACGAGGCTGAAACGAGTGTATATTGAGGAACGTAATATGAGGTACCGAACGAGGGAAGAAATGAATAAATATTGCTGAACGAATAGAATTTAAGCTTCTGGAGAAATTGGCGAGTAAATCGTTTTAGATTGTAGTAAATATTCACTTTCTGTAATGCCCGGAAAGAAGGATAATTTTTCTATCTATTTATACAATAATTTATATATATCGTTACGTTTTCTAAAATGTTTACTGCAAGGAGTTGTCAGGTATGCAAAACCGGGAATAAAAAGGAAAACACATATTTGTGAGAAAATTTGTGGGAGAGTTGAAGCGAAAATATGGTTGTAAGAGCAGTGACATTAGCGTAGTGGTTAGGAAGTTAGTTTGAGATAATATTCATGAACATGATGTGAACGTCTACTTATATATTGAACTTGATCGTTATATTTGTGAAAATGATCTTAATATTTATGTGAGCCAGATCTTCATACAGGTGAACTTGATTTTGATAGCCGCGAGGAACATTTTAATACTCGTAACAGATATTTCTATATAATTGAAATTGATATTAATACACATGAATATGATCTCTATATAAATTAACTTGATGTTAATACATGCGAACTTGATTTCTATATAAATTGACTTGCTATTAATACACGTGAACACGATCACTATATAAATGAACTTGATATTAATAAACGTGAACATGATATCTATATAAATGAACACGATATTAATACACGTGAACATGATATCTATATAAATGGACTTGATATTAATACACGTGAATATGATCTCTATATAATTAAACAGGATATTAATTAATACTCGTGAACGTGATCATTTATACCATTTAAAATTATACTAATATTCGTGAAAATGAACTTTACTGATGAACAGGGTATTCATTCACATGACCATGATTTTTATTTAATCGAACATGATATTAATATTCGTGTACATGACTTTAATACTCATGAACGTAATCTCAGTACTCGAAAAAATGACAGTAAAAAAAAAGAAAGTAAAGTGCCCCCGTCACGCCAAGAGGCGTATAGGGAATATGGTGTTAGTGACCATACTTAAGAAGAGTAATGAAGATGTTCTGAGAGAGATCAAAACAAAAAGAGAGCTAATTTCCAATATTAGGAAGAAACAATCATCCTTTTTTGGCCATGTAATGAGAAGAGAACAACTGTAATATATTGTAACAACTGGAAAAATTGAGCGACGAAGAGATAGAGGGAAGCAAAGAGAAAAAATAACAGACAGCTTAAGAGAATGGCTTGGCAGAAGGTCAACAAAAGAAATGATAAATAGCTGCCGAGATCAAAAGTTGTGGGGAGACATGATCACCTACACCAGTAGGCCCGGTACATGATGATGATGATGACCATACATTGTACAGACCTTTAGCACATGATTTTGGGGTAATGTGGTCGGTATTACGCCCGTGCCGCTTTACTTTCCTAGAAAAAAATCCAGTACTCATTAAAGGCTGGGTGAACCCGGAAGCCGTCGATTGGGATCGAACCCTACCTCTTTTCCTTTGTAGTCCAGTTCATTAACCACTGAACTATCGAGGCTAAATTGACAGCAATGTACGCTAAAATTAAGATATTGTTCGTCGATATGATATCTATACTTTTGTGTCGATAAATGTGGTATGTTGTTATCGTAATGTGTGATAAAGCAATTAAAGAATTACAGTTTTCTATATTTCTGGGGAGAGCGGGTTGTAATAACTTTTAGAAGAAGAAAACTGTGGAGGTGCCAGAAAACTGAGGCGGTGCCAGAAAACTGTGGAGGTGCCAGAAAACTGAGAGGCGGTTCCAGAAAACTGTGGCGGTGCCAGAAAACTGAGGCGGTGCCAGAAAACGGAGGCGGTGCCAGAAAACTGTGGAGGTGCCAGAAAACTGAGGCGGTGCCAGAAAACTGTGGCGGTGCCAGAAAACGGAGGCGGTGCCAGAAAACTGAGGCGGTGCCAGAAAACTGTGGCGGTGCCAGAAAACGGAGGCGGTGCCAGAAAACTGAGGCGGTGCCAGAAAACTGTGGCGGTGCCAGAAAACGGAGGCGGTGCCAGAAAACTGAGGCGGTGCCAGAAAACGGAGGCGGTGTCAGAAAACTGTGGAGGTGCCAGAAAACTGAGGCGGTGCCAGAAAACTGTGGAGGTGCCAGAAAACTGTGGAGGTGCCAGAAAATTGTGGAGGTGCCAGAAAATTGTGGAGGTGCCAGAAAACTGTGGAGGTGCCAGAAAATTGTGGAGGTGCCAGAAAATTGTGGAGGTGCCATAAAACTGTGGAGGTGCCAGAAAACTGTGGAGGTGCCATAAAACTGTGGCTGTGCCAGAAAACTGTGGAGGTGCCAGAAAATTGTGGAGGTGCCAGAAAATTGTGGAGGTGCCAGAAAACTGAGGAACTCCAACTTTAACATTGAATTAACGTGTTGAAGACAATAGATAGATAAAGGTCATTAAAGTGAACAGACTGGTGCTACATTGGACGAAGGTTATTTACAATTATATTTAAAAACAACAAATCTAATGGTGCTAAATAGGACGATGTTTTAATTTAAATTGATATCAAGAACATACAAGAAGAACATAGAAGAAAATTCCATTAGAGCAATAACTATACTGGTGCTACGTAGGGCGAAGTTCCCTTAGAACAACAAACATACTGGTGCTACGCTACGTAAAACGTAATTTCCTTAGAACAACAAACATAATGGTGCTACATAGGGCGAAGTTCCCTTAGAACAACAAACATATTGGTGCTACGCTACGTAAAACGTAATATCCTTAGAACAACAAACATACTGGTGCTACATAGGGCGAAGTTCCCTTAGAACAACAAACATATTGGTGCTACGCTACGTAAATCGTAATTCCCTTAGAACAACAAACATATTGGTGCTACATAGGGCGAAGTTCCCTTAGAACAACAAACATATTGGTGCTACGCTACGTAAAACGTAATTTCCTTAGAACAACAAACATCCTGGTGCTACATAGGGCGAAGTTCCCTTAGAACAACAAACATATTGGTGCTACGCTACGTAAAACGTAAATCCCTTAGAACAACAAACATATTGGTGCTACATAGGGCGAAGTTCCCTTAGAACAACAAACATATTGGTGCTACGCTACGTAAAACGTAATTTCCTTAGAACAACAAACATATTGGTGCTACGCTACGTAAAACGTAATTTCCTTAGAACAACAAACATAATAGTGCTACGTAGAGCGAAGTTCCCTTAAAACTACAAACATACAGCGGTTACGTCGTACAAACTTCCTGTAAACCAATATTTGCAAACAAAATCGTTACGAAGTTCCTTTACAACGATCTACGCTACACAACATGGTGCTACATTACTCGAAGTTTCTTTTAAGAATGTATTAAAATAAATATGTGTTACATTTAAGAAAGATTATGAAAAGATTCTGAAGCAGAAATAGCCCACGTTAAAGGAGGCAGTCTTCGAGAAAAGCATTTTTTTTTTTTGAAAATGTAATATGAACCCTTAAATGTTGTGAAGCCAAAGATCCAAGGGTGACCTAGAGTACTTGACCATTCTCGGATGGGTCCATACTTAGGCAACTCATCCCCAATTTTGTCATTCTCTTCCTCTTCTGACACTCATTACGCCCATTACTATGTTTGAAGCTAACCCTGGCAAGAACACTTCAATTTGCCACTTGATCTGTCAACCAAAAGACTACAAGAGGGCAGAACAGAAGACCCCCGCGTCCTGTTTTAGACTTTCTATTTTATTATGCCACTTTATCGATTTGGTTTAACTTTACTGAACTCTGTTGATGTTTAAACTGCAAATATATTTATTTACTCACATAAAGCAAGATTTTCTAATTATGTAAAATAAATATAAACTTGTATCTAGCAGCTAAATTAGTAGAGAGGCAAACAACGATGTTTCGGCAACAGCCTTCATTAGGTACAGAACAAAAACATACAAAGATCAACACGAAAGAGACAACACAGATCGTGTGGCGCGGGCATGTGATAAGACATAAAGAAATAAATCTAATACAACGAGATACCAACAAACGAAGCGAGAACAGCATACCAAGAGACCCACCAGGAGAAAGGTGGATAAACGGTATGCTAGAAACCCTCAGAGGTATAACAGCAGTTGAGACCAACAAAGGAGCAAGAAACCGCGAACCGTATCTCCCGAAAGGCAAATAAAGAAGGAAAGAAAGAAAGGAACACGATAGGCAATCTTTCTACATCTTTTGTTTTGTATCTGATGAAATTGTTTGCCGAAATGTCGATGTTTGTCTAGTCTCTCTACTAATATAGGTGCTAGACACAATATTATGTTTATTTTGCATCTTCTCTGCAGCTCTACTTTGTCCATATTTAATATGTTTTATATTTGAGCTTATCTCCATTTCCTAATGATCTTTTTGTACTTCTTTCATTCATGATCCATGTAGGAGGCGTTGGATACCATGTTCCTCCATCACCCTTGTGTGTATCAGATTCACAGTTGATCGCTCCACATGCTGTGCCGTCAAATAACCCTGCACCCTATGTCAACCTCTATCTTTCCGGCCTTCAATTTTTCCTGCTCTGACTAAACATTCCAAAGCGCACCTTCTCTACAAGTACCTTCCATATTTGGACCACCCTTTCCTAATTTATGAATGCATTTGCTGCACAGAATGAAACATTAAAAAAAGAATTATTGTTTTGAAGTCTTGGAAATGCAGTCACTTTAATTTAATTCTGAACATAATATATTATGTGCTGTAACATATTCGTATGATTTTACACAATTTGTTACAGACGTATTTATGCGTTTCCTTGTCTTCTTTCATCTCAGTCTCAGACAAATACCAATTGTCTAAAGTTCTCAATTTCTCTCGATCTCTGTTTCTGTTATCTCCATATTCGTTCTCTTTCTCTTGCACTATCTCTCTCTCTCTCTCTCTCTCTCTCTGTCTTCTCTGTCCTCTGTTGCCTCACATTCGAGAGAAAATGAAGCGTCCTTGACGTGCCTCTACATTTTGCTGCTTCATACATAGTAATTTGTGTGGCGTTTGATGTTTCGCTATTCCATCTTTACAAAGATCTTTCCTTTTTCTATTTTATTATAACATTTATCTTGTAAATTATTTTTTTTTAAATCGTCTTTCAAATCTTCCAAAACGGAAGTTACCAATGATCCTATTTCCTGGTGTACGTTTTTTATTTAATCGATCTCTTCAGATAATCACCAAATTTCCGCTATTTCTATCCATGCACTAAATCACACAATGCTGTGAGTTATTTATTACGTACTTATTTTAAGTATAGACAGCACAAAATATTAAAGTGAAAGTTAAAATAAAGCACAGAGTTATATATATTTATTATCTGTTTGTCTGAGATTAGTAGTTTCCGAATACGGATTTTCTGACTATAAATTATAGGTTTTACGCATCTCGTGCCACTGTTATTAAAAGGAGATGCTTTCCAAAGTCAATTTAATGGTAACAAATGAAAATTCAAACTGCAGTGTATTTAAACATACATTTTAGAATTCCTTATAATAGCAGATACAGAAACGAACTACAAGAAATGATAGACGTAATAGTAAAAGAAAGCAACAAGAAAGGTCTCAATCTGAATAGTAAGAAAACATAAGTAATGTTTATATCGAAGAAACAATCATCATCATCATGCAGCATAAAAAATAAACAGGACAAAACTGAAACAAGTACAATGTGTCAAATACTTGGGCATAATAATAACCTCAGATGGAAGATGCAACACAGAAATAAAAAGTAGGATAGCAGAGGCCAAAATAGCATTTCAGAAAATGAAAATACTTTATGCAACAAATCTATGTCAATTGAAGTGAGCAAGAGAGTTCATCAGTGCTATATAGAACAAGTTCTGACTTATGGAAGCGAATCATGGACAGTAGACAAACAAATGAAAAGACGATTAGAGGCCACAGATATGGAATTTCTCAGGAGAATGTTGAAAGTTCCCTGGACAGCTAAAAAGATCAACTAGGAAATTCTCAGAGGCCAACACAAAAAAAGAGTTAATAAAAATCATCGGAAAGAAACAATAAACATTTTTCAGGCACATCATGAGAAAAGGAAAGTTGGAATACTTGGTTACAACTGGCAAAATAAAGGGAAAGAATTATCGTGGACGACAAAGAGAGGAAATACTAGATACCCTGGTGTCATAGCATGGAAAACAGTCACCTACAGAACTGGTATGATGCACTGTGGATAGAAGATTGTGGAATAAAATGACCGCCTACGCCAACCGGTATAGCACATGATGATGATGTAGATTTGACACTATAAGTAGGTTAGGCTCGTTTCACTATGCCTTGCAGATGTCTCTAATTTCATGTTTCTTGCAAATACGAAAAAAATCTGCCTTTTTTTACTTCATCGCTTTCAGGTTGTTTATTTGTTTTTTTGTTCTTTAGTAACTTTTCTTTATGTCTGCTTTTCCTGGAGATATTTTCTGTTGTCTGCTTTATTTCAAACAAATGTGTGTCTTCTGTTTTACTTTTCTTATGTTTTCTGCTCTATTTAAATACTTCATGGTACGAAATGTTAAGTGTCTTTAGTTCAGACTGACGCCACTGCAGTCGGGACATTCCCATATCCGCTCTGCCGCCCGTTCCAGCAACCATCGGACTGTTCGTGTACTCTCTACTGATTGTTCTTCTCCTGCATTGACTGAGCGTGTTGTTTTCTTTTCGCTGATGATGCTTGTCCTGCTGTCATCCTTGGTGGTGTCGTGTTCCACCAAACCTTTTGCAATTTGATTATCTTCAGCTCCCTTGTCGCCATCCTGTGAGTGGTGTTCTTTTAAAGTGTTAATGTTAAGTGTAGTGGAGATAGTGAAGTGTGTAGTTTTGATAATTTCTGTTATCTATTTACTGTCTCAGTACTGCTTTTTCTAGTGTATTTTACTATCTTAGGGTTGCAATTTTATATAGTCTATTTACTACCTCAGTCTAATTTCATGCCTCAGTCTATTTACTATCTCAGTGTAATCTATTTAATATCTCAATCTCTTTTCTATTTTGCCTATTTGCTATCGAGCGGCACCAAAGTGGTTAGTCTAATATTTTCTGCTTTTTGCTTTCCATGATTTGCCATAGTGACCTATTGTTCAAATGGTTCAATAATCACAATTACCATATATATGCATATATTAGTAGAGTTTTATTTATATATAAATATATATATGTCTATATATTTGTTTATAGAAAATACATTTGTGTTCAGGTGTTGACCAGTCTCTGAAGTTTAATATCAACGATATATTTTTCTCTGAGAAAAAAAAAGTGACGTATTTTGATATTACCAGTGTAACCTAAAAGTGTTTTCTTTGCTGTTTTTCTAGTGTTTTCTACTGAATCTTTGGTTTCCGAATATTTTATACTGTCTTTAATTTTTCCCAACATTTTTTTTATTGTTCATATTCATTATTGCCGTTATGTTCTCAGCAAAACTCAAACGTCCCATTCTACTTTCCATGGTATCATTTGGTAAGGAGAATTGACCAACAAAAATATATTAAAAATTGTATAGTTTAGGTTTTACGTAATTGACGGACAACACATTTTTTTTCTATTTTTTTTTTTCAATTCTCTTTCACAATTAGCTTTTCTGCAGCTTCCCATTTTTATGCGTTTATTTTCCTATATTTGCCTTTACCCCGTATCATTTTGTAAACAGTTTCTATATATTTTTTGTTTACAATTTCATAATGCCCCAAATAAAATTATAGTGGCTTGTGGTTTCGATCTACAAAATAAGGCATGACAGAATAATGTCCCGGTTTGACGTGTAACTGGAACTAACGTTATGCTTCAAAACAACTACAACAATATCTGGCCTACATATTGTTTATGTTAGTGACGTAAATAAACATGGAAAAAATAAATAGATCAACCCCAAATCCAAACACAGGTTCATTAATCTATAGGTTGTCACAAAAGAACATCACGAGATTGCCATTAACAGTAAAAAGTGTGTGGTGGGATTAATGGACAATACTAGAGAAATCCACGACACCACTTGGGCGCGCCCTTTAACGTTCTGGTGAAACTAACTGGCACTATTGGCGCGTGTTTGAAAAAAAAATTAGTAATAAAAGAAGAAGAAACAAAGAAAGGAGGCATGAGTCAATGTAAACTTGGAGCAAGCAAAATCGAAATGGAAGTGAAGTGAAGAAATGAGGTCAAGTAAAAAGTCTTTTATTGCGAGACACGCCGTTTACTGACACGGTCGCGAGCTGCATTTGAGTGGTTTTGTAAAATACTTGTGATTCTTGTTAAAATAGCAAAGAACTCTACCTGAATTACCTAAGTGCAACATAAGGTCATTTTAGTTTATTTCTTGTGGTCTCCTGTTGCTTCGTTGTAAACACATTTGTGGTGTTAAATTTGCTCTTTGAACTCATGGATGCATTTAGTATTTAGTATTTGTTATTAACTGGAGGGTGAAAGAAAAAATGAGAAACACTTTAAAAAAAAAAATTATGTGAGAAGAAACAGCAGAAAGCATCAACCTCCTTGCCAAGATTTGAGAGGCTGGCCCAAGGCGTGGAGAGAGATACAATGCGGGTCCTGTACACAGTCTGACACTTAATAACAAGGACATTAAGAATAAGAAGAGACCAATCCACCGTCTTCAAACTGAGAATCGGTAATGTCCCACTGAACAACCACATGCAATAATGTAATAGAATACAAACGGAACAAAACTCCACGGTTTCCACTAGGTGAAAACTAATATGAAACAGTAGAACATCACCTTTATGACTGTCTAAAGCTCACTGAGATCAGATCAACTATCTTCCAGGGAGACCTCATAAATGGAACACCTTGTACGGAACTACAAGGGAACTCAGAAGCTCCTGCAGATATCATTACATGACATTGAGCCGAAAGGAAACCACTCACAGACTTCTTGATCTATATCAACAGTAACAATTACAAGAATCGTCTAGAATATCTCCTCAATGTGCCGCCTTAGACTCGAAAGGACGATAGATAATGATAGATTTGTTATTAAAAGACGATGTTGATTAAAAAAAAGACATCTACTAAATGCACATTTAAAGTAAAAAAGACAGTATTAAAATAGCTTAATAAATTAAAATAGATAGGGGACACTTTTAAATTCGGATAGCAAGTGTATAGCAAAAGAGAGACGCAGAATAGCTCAAACAAAGGAGAGGTCCCAAAGAATGAGGAAGATATTAAGTCAACCTATTTTAGCAATGTAAATAGGAAAATGAGTTCTTCATCGTTATGACGTATGGATGTGAATCCTGAACAACAGACAATAACGGTGTTGGAGTCAAAATAAATGTGGTTTTACAGAAGAACATTCAGATTGGACAGCTAGCAAGATAACGGATGTTAAGGAAGCAAATCTCCAACATATGAAGGATATAGTCATCATTTTGAGGTCGTGTAATTAGATGGCAATAAATAGAATATATTGTGAAAACTGAAAAAAATATTGAGGAAAGACATAAAGGAAAGCAGAGAGATAATATTCAAGAAAGTTTAAGAGAGTTGTTTGGTAGAAAATCAATAACATTTGTAAACAGCTGTTGAGATAAACAGTTGGGGAGAGTCCTGACCACCTAAGCCAGTAGGCGTGGTACTTGACCATGATACTTATTTGTTAATATAGAAGAGACTCTCCAGATCTAGGCAGGACCTACTTGGCCGAAACGTCGACTTTTAAATTATTTTTTTAGTTACCTACGTACAGATTTTACCATACACTTTTTTTCTTCTTTAAAAAAGATACAAATTGTCAAAATCTAGGCAACAAGTCTTAGAAATGTGGAATTTAACAAAGAAAACACATGTGTGTGTGTGTATAAACAATGGAAGCAACGGGTTGATACTGCTGTCACCATTGATGCTACGGAAAGGAAGCATCCTTGTTTAAATCTTAAATGTGACCATCTCTTTGGGACTGGTTGGTCGCGAGGCAAGACGCCGGCGTCGAGACAGAGAGGTTGTGGGTTCAAATACTGGCTGCACCAGTTGGGGATTTTTATTTATTTCTCTCTGCGGCAACCACACCTGGTATCAGCAGCGAGGCCCGGCTTGAAACGTCAATTACTCATCTACGGGGAAAATAGGAAGAGTTCCGAAGACGAAGTTACCTGCATGTGCGGCGAGGGACCCCTGTGCATACGGCTACCTGGGAAAAATGGATTAACACGCAAAATTTAGTTCCTAGTCTTTAGGGACTTCATCAGAGGTAAAAGTTGGCGAATGAAAAAAAATGTGACCAGCTTGACCTTTTAATGGATGCTACTTAGAGACACAACCAGAAGAGATAAGGGACACCCTGTCATGGTGTTGATCACACCATCTACACAACATACCCTTGGTAATTGAAATATATAGACACTAACATTATATTCTCCATACTTCTTCAGATTTGAAGGAAAACTTGGTTTACAAACTTATGTAAACGTAATGACTCCATCAGTTGTTGGGTCTTTGGGTGTACAAAAGGTGTCAAGATTAAAGATCCGAACCTGCTGTAAAGCTGATGATGAAGATTAAAAGAAAAAAAATAATAGAAAATTCTTTTAGCTGCATATTTTAATTGAGTTATTTGTGGGCTATCATCAATGTACTCTGAACATGTCATTAGGTACCCAGATCCCTTCCTCAGCATGTCTCGCAGCGTACAGCGACTGATGACCCCAGCTCTGTGTTGATTGTTAAGTTCTCTTATGGTCCCGCTAAGTCTCTCATTTCTGTATGTACTCATCTTTCCTCCCATCTGTTTCATCTGAAGGAGAGACTCATGGCTGTCGAAAGGTTTATGTCCAACCAGAAATTCGGAGGGCACCAATGACCTTCGCCTGATCCATTGGCTGACCGTTTTTCAACGACAGCACATCTGTCCATCTTCTCATTACTAGGGTCTGCCATGGGACATTTAGGGCCGAAGAATTAAGGCTGTTTGACCTTAGCTGTCGCCACGTAGTGGTTGGTCTGAGCGTTTATTTCACTCTACAACAGCATTTCACTCTTCCGGGGAATGAACGCGCATTTTACCGATTTCATAAAAGTTGTATGTTTACAGCTTTAGTTAGGTGATATCTATCTATCTGTCTGTCTGTCTGTCTGTCTGTCTATCTGTCTGTCTGTTTATATATATATATATATATATATATATATATATATATATATTTATATATGTACAGAGCCGCAACATCGTTTTAATTTTGTATTGTCCCTCACCTATGTAAACCTGTAACAGAGCCATTTGTTATAATTATTTTTTCGTTCCATCCTTGAAACATCCTTAATGTAGAGATCTATCATTGTGGTTGTCTCTAAGAGTGTGACTACGTATCCTAAATTACCACTCTTTTTAACGTTCGCTCGTTAAATGAGCGTGAATGCGCCGTGTCGCTAGTATACGACAAAACCCGCGATATTTGCGCCTTCAGGCCATATATGTTGATTTTACTTAACAATTTTTGTCATGGGCAAAGGCCATTACTGACCTACTCTTTTCAACATTTAATGGCCGATTGCTCTTTAAGGTCAACACAGGTCTTTCTGTTTTCTATTTGTCGTTTTATGAGATGGCTCGATTACTGTTTACTGCTCTGAAACTAGGGGAAAGTAAAATCGAGAAGAAACCGCGTATTTGAAGTGAAGCATTCTCTATGGCTGTCGGAGGATTCGACCCCGAGACCTTCCCGTAAAGAAGCATACGTCTTACCTTTAGATCACACATCTCCCACCCTACCAGTAAAGGAGATATTCTTTGTGATCTACAACTGACCTCTGGGAGAACAATAGGCAAGACACCCCTTTCATTTGCAAAGAAAAATTAGACTCAATTACCAAAAAACTACTTTCTTTAACAAAAATATCCATTTGCAAAAGTCTTGCTGATTATTTGTTTTTTTTTCCCTTCCAAATGAGAGATCTGCCTGCTTCTTCTTCGTTTACTTCTTCACTTTCTCTTGTAACCGTTCGGGAGACGAGGGTAATACAAAGTGATTGTTGTCGCCCTCCTGACAGCTTCAACATTGCCAATTGATCTTGTTGTATCGTTTCTTTCATGTTGTCTGTTCATCTTACTGTATGTTGCCTCTTACTCTTCTCCTATATCTCATCTTACTGTATGTTGCCTCTTACTCTTCTCCTATATCCTTTTATATTTTGTGTTGTTTGTTGTTCCAGCTGAATGCATACTTGGCCGATACGTCGACTTTTGTTTTGTTAATTACCACGTAAATCTGTTACCAATCCACTTTTTAATTCTCTTTTAAAAATTGTTTTACTCTTCTAACTTCTCTTCCTTTAATGTATGCTAAGTATGGTAATGAATCGCATGACATTCATTCTAGATGGGCAAAGTATTCCATTTAATAGATCTGTACATGTGTTAAATGTCGTGCTTATTTTGAAAGTCTATTAAGATCTTAAGAATGGACGTTGCCCACATGAGCACAATCAAGCAAGATTTTTAGACATTTCGTAATTTTTAAGAGAATAAGGTATTTTAAAACCAACGTTTTATGTTTTAGTTTTTAATTTAGGCTCAGCATTTAAAATTGTACAGCAGACGTCAGAATGAGAATGGCTTTGGCGAAAGCAGCTTTCCAAAAAATGAGGAAGATACTATGCAATCCATTTCTGACAATAGAAAAAAAAAGAGAAAGAGTTCTTATATGTTATGAAGAGCCAGTCTTAACATATGAATCAACACAATAGGACAACAGACAAGAAAATTACTGGAGTCTGTAGAAATGTGGTTTTACAGAAGAATGTTGAGAATACCATGAACAGCTAAGAAGAGTAATGAGGATGTTATGAAAGAGGCCAAAGCTAAAAGAGAGCTAATGTCCAATATTAGGAAGAAACAATCATCATTTTTTGGGCAATGTAATGAGAAGAGAACAACTGGAATATATTGTGACAACTGGGACAATTGAGCGACGAAGAAATAGAGGGAAGCAAAGAGAAAAGATACCAGACAGCTTAAGAGAATGGCTTGGCAGAAGGTCAACAACAGAAATGATAAATAACTGTCGTGATCGAAAGTTGTGGAGGGACATGATTACCTACGCCAGCAGATTTGGTACTTGATAATGATGATGATTTAAAATTATTTTTAAAGATTAATTATGCACATACAAAGGAGATTGAATATTACACATTTAAAAGGTAATTGATTTTGAATGAAAAAAAAATATTTTGTATTCCTTGTTGAGGAGTTTCTAGTGCAACAAGGCTATGAGAGTGTACGCAAGAAAGATAGTGCAACGGTGATATATAGAGCCAATTCTGACATATAGAAGTGAATAAAGGACAAGAGAGAAAATAATTAGCATAATTTTCAGAGAGGTGGGATTTCTCAGAAGAATTTTGAGTTTCTTGAAGTGTCAATAAGAAAAATAAAAACGAAAAGATTCACAAGGAAGCAAGCACAAAAATGAGAGTTCTTGAAAAAAACAAAAAAAAAAAACATGAAGTAATAATCGACATTTTTCGGACACATCATGAGAAAAAGAATAATTGGAATAATTAGTTACGACTTACACAAAAAAAATTAAATAAATTAAAAAAAGCGATCTAGGACAACAAGGAGAAAGGATGTGTGATACCTTTGTTTTGTGGTTCGGTAAACAGTCAACAACAGTTATACAATGCACTGATAACACAGAGCTATGTAAAGGCATGATCCCGAACGCCAGCCGGTATGGCACATGATAATGATGATTAACGCGTTAACATACTTCATTTAATATGTAACTGAATTAATAGGCAAGTACGACTCCAAGGTTCTTGCAATCAGGCAGATATGAGTATTTCTATAACGGGTCTTTTGTATCACTACTACTACTACAACAAAAGCACTTCTGGGACGTGATACGTAAAAAGGTAAAGAGCCCCCGTCACGCCAAATGACGTATAGGGAATATGGTGTTAGTGACCATAAATTTTACAGACCTTCAGCACACGATTTTTGTAGTAATGTGGTCGGTATTACGCCTGTGCTACTTTACTTTTCCAGAAAAAAAATCCGGTACCCATTTAAGGCTGTGTGAACCCGGAAGCCGTCGGTTGGGATCGAACCCTTCCCCTTGTCGTTTGTAGTCCAGTTCACTAACCACTGAGCTAGAGCGACTCCATGGGACGTGATCTCGGTGATCGAAATTGTCGCTCGGAAAAGACGCGATATTATTTTAACATTTTTGAATTTTCTGGAGACTTGGCAAAATGGGGAGTGGGTGGGGAGGGGCAGGGGAATTTACTTGGGAATGGGTAACGGGAAATGGGAATGAGGGAGGACGAGGAGGTCGGCTTAAAATAACCGCCAGATGCTGAATTTTCTGTGCAGTAATTTGCTTGTAATTGAATGCAATAAGAAATAGAGCACTAGCGGAATAGAGGAGTATTTTCATAAACTGAAGGGAATAAGAGATTTGTAGGAAAAAGAGAGAAGAGTAGAACGTATTGATAAGGAAAAGCGAGAGAAAACGCAAGAAAGTATACTGAAAGAGAAGACAAAGATAGCAAGAAAAAGGAATGAAGAAATAATGATAGGAAGAAGAGAACGAAAATTTTGGAGAAAGTCTATAGGAAGAAGATGGAGAAAAGGAAGGAAAGAATGATTTGGAGGTAGAAGATAAACACATTTTTAAGAGAATGGCTTGGCAAAAGGTCAACAACAGAAATGATAAATAGCTGTGGAGATCGAAAGTTGTGGAGAGACATGATCACCTAGACCAACAGGCCCGGTACTTGATGATATTTTAGAATGCAATAACTCATTGTTTAATATTTTATTTCTTCAAATGATTTCAATTTTATGTCTTAATAAGAGACGTAAACATCCGGTTAGCGGGGTAGAGTTCCGCCCTACCAAAGGAGGAGAAAGACGTCTCCTTTCCTCCTCCGCTAGTCTTCGGGACACTCCTGGGCAAGGTGGAGCTCCCGTTTAGCCCCCCCCCCCCCATTCCCATCAGGATTATGTGAAGCCATTGGAGCAGGTGGTGGATGGTGTTGTGGGAGCAGCCGACAAGTAGTGCCGGTTATGGTCCCCACACCGTGATGGCAGGCAGAGGATCTCACGTATAGAGACAATGGCTGCGATCTCCGACTAGTACAGTCACTGCCAAGTAGGAAAGGAATGGCAAACTACCTTCTTATATTGCCTGGAATAATCGTGACAAATCACAACCTTCTAATTACAGCTAACGACGTTAATGGGGACTTCACAGCCACCTCGTCCGGTAGGGAGCGTCATGTGCTACAGGTGACACCAGATCGTCATCAAGCAACTGTATACAAGATCAAAAATAAAGAGACACTAGCAATAGGAACTTGGAACATTAGATAAGCATTCCAGGTTGGAAAACTAGAAAACATCAGTCAAGAAATGAAGAGAATGAAACTGAACATCTTGGGACTATGTTAAAAGAAATGGACAGGAGCAGGATTATTACAACGCGACAGTGGAAATGTAATTTACTCTGGGGAACCACACAATAAAGAGGAGTAGGCATCATGTTAGATAGAGAAAGAAGCAAAACAGTGAAAGGATTTTGGCCAGTATCAGACATAATTCTGCTAGTAAAATTGAGAGGCAGACCAATGGATAAAAACATAATTCAAGTTTATGCACCAACAAGTAATAGCAAAGAAGAAGACATGACACTTTTTACGAGGAGCTAGAGGCGACCATGGAACAGTGTAAACCCCAGAAATAACTATTATATTAGGGGATTTCAATGCAAAGGTAGGAACAGCTAAAGTGCAAAATATGACTGGGGGGGGGGGCATGGCCTTGGAGAGACAAATGACAGAGAGGATAGATTGATAGAGTGGGCAAAGACACATAAAATGATTATAGGTAAAATCTGGTTCAAACAATACCCTAGGCGACTGTGTACATGGCAAAGCCCAGACAAAAAAGTACACAATCAAATTGATTTGATATTGGTACAGAGAAGATTCAGGAAAGGGCTAACATCGGTTAAAACAAGGCCAGGAGCAGATTACAATAGTGACCATGTACCAGTAGTTGGAAAGATAAGAATAAAACTGCGGAAGGCACAGAAATCACCAAGAAATATAAAATTAGAACTAGATATGCTAAGAGTAGATAAACAGATGAGTGATAAGTACAGCACGATAGTACAAAATAGATATAATGCTATTGAGAAAATACAGGACATCCAGGAGCAGGGGGAAATGCTCAAACAATCGATTCAACAAACATCAAAAGAAGTAATACCAGTGACTAATAGAATCAACAAAAAGAAATGGATGACAGAAGAAATATTACAACTAATGGACGAAAGAAGAAAACATAAGAAAGAAGAACGGACATACAAAATATTGCTCAAAGAGATCCAAAGCAAGTAGAGTGAAGCAAAGGAAGGATGGTTAAAACAATGGAAAAAAACAACAAAAGAAAGACTCAAAATTTATGCACAATCAGTTAAATGAATTAACAGGAAGAAAAGAAGTCAAAGTTTCAGGATGTGTGAAATCAAAGGAAGGAAATATAATAATGGGACAGGAGAAGACAATGGAAAGATGGACAGAATATATCAGTCAACTCTAAGATGATGAAAGACCAGAATTAAGCAATTCAAATGAAGACACAGGACCACCAATAATGCAGAGTGAAGTGAAGGACACAATTCAACAGCCTAATTTCCCGACCTCCTCAATATTATCGATCACAACAATATCGCGATAAATGCAACTTTATACAAGTTAAAAATATGATATCGAAATAAAAACATTTCTAAAATTTCTTGAAAATGCGTCACCGAAACTCCTTTCAATCTGATAATGGTAATTTTAAAAAGTCGCGGTTATTGGCATCCTAATGCTGGAAACATTACTAAATCGCTCTAATTACTTAAAGTACAAACCACAATTTAATCTCAAGGATTAGCAAATCTGTAAAAAGTTAATATAAAATAAAACCCTTACAATATTTTAATAGAAAATAACCCGGCCAGTAAAATGCTGACATTTACAAATATGGGACACACCCAATCCAAGATGGCTGACGCTCCCAAGTCACGTTTTATCCGGGATCTCGTTCATTGCGCGAGAGAATAATTAAGGTATTTACGTGAAAATTAAATGTTAACACATCCGGCAGATAACTACATGTTGTTAAAGAAACAAACGCTCCTGTTGATAAGTATATATGATATATACATATTTCTTTCCAAATCTCGCGACCCTTGGTATTCGATCTACAAAACACCACTTAGTCTGCAACTCGCAGCAGATATTGGAAAAAAAAAATGTAATACCTTCAAGGATGGTAGACATGGAATGACTAGGAGTCGATAATTCCAGCGAAAGCGAGGTAACTATGACTGATAACAAAGAAACACCGACATATATAATTACAAGAATTCTGGGTAAAGTTCTTCGCAATAGAAGACATAGTAGTTGAGAAAGTAAGATTGCAAGGAATGTTTACGATGAAGACAAAAAATAACACAAATTATTTACATTTAAAATAATATGACTGGTTCTTTAGATTCCGTTTCTTCTTCTACCTTTCAGCTCCCGTTGGAGCATAGGTCTTTTGACGCAGGGTTACCGGAGGAGATCGACTAGGAGGTAGAACTGCTAGGTCTTTGTCAGCTGTTGGTTCGCCAGGCCTGCTGTTTCGACAACAGGTCAAAGTTCCGAATGCTCCACCAAGACATGAAATTTCAATCGATCTCAATTTCTGTATCAACTTTCGATATTAAAGAAGACAACTTCACTCCCACAATTTTCATACTCAAATCCCATAACTTGTTTGAAATGCCATTCACATAACTCCATCTTGTTTTATTCATTAATTCAATGACTATCCATGTCGTCCCCGACATCTTCATTTCTGATTCCATCTGTCATCTCCAAGAATACCTTGGTATCTTGGTATAGGTTACTGGCCAGTAAAATACTGACATTTAGAAAAATGGATTATTATAAGTCATATCTTTATCTTGCTTGTTTAGATCATTAAATATAAAATATAAAATAAATAATCATCATCATGTGCCATACCGGTTGGCGTAGGCGATCATGTACCTCCACAATCCTCTATCCACAGTGCATCGTATCAGTTCTGTTGTTGACTGTTTTCCATGCCATGACACCAAGCTATCCAGTATTTTCTCTCTTTGTCGTCCGCGATCTCTCTTTCCTTTTATTTTGCCAGTTGTAACTAAGTATTCCAACTTGCATTTTCTCATGATGTGCCCAAAAAATGTTGATTGTTTCTTTCTGATGTTTTTTAAGAGCTCCCTTTTTGTGTTGGCCTCTTTGAGAACTTCCTCATTGGTCTTTTTAGCTGTCCAGGGAACTTTCAACATTCTTCTTAGAAATCCCATCACTGTGGCCTCTAATCGTCGTTTCATTTGTTTGTCTACTGTCCATGAGTCATTTCCATATGTCAGAATTGGTTCTATATAGCACCGATGAACTCTCTTTCTCATTTTTATTGACATAGATTTGTTGCATAAGATATTTCTCATTTTCTGAAATGCTATTTTGACCTGAGCTATTCTGCTTTTTATTTCTGTCGTGCATCTCCCATCTGATGTTATTATTGTCCGCAAGTATTTGAAACGTTATAAAATAAATATGCCCATATATTACAAATATTTACGTGTAAATTAATATCCAATTTAGGGACTATAAATGAATAAAACATGTAAATAAATATACGAAGGCGTTAGTGGCTTAGAGGTAGTGTAACATGTTTCACAAGCCCAGGTCCAGGGAACAAGTCCCGCTGAGAGCGGCTTTTAAAGAAAACGCGACTCGTGAGATAACCATAGGAGTCGTAGGAGGAAGAGGTATGTATTATAGCACTCAGAAAGAATGACAAATAAACAACAACAGAAAAAAACAAATCAAAGAACAATATATGGTCCGAATACGGGTTCGATCCTGCTTCGGACGATATATTGTTCTTTTTTTTCTGTTGTTTATTTGTCATTTTTTCTGAGTGCTGTAATACATACCTCTCTCTTCTATGATTCCCTGAATTATCGCCTCCGATGTTTCCCTCTATAATAATATTCACTTATTATTATTTGTTTCCGGTCAGATAACCATAAGGTCTCAGTCTGAATAGTAAGAAAACAGAAGAAATGGTTATATCAAAGAAACATTCATCACCATCATGCAGCATAAAAATAAACGAGACAAATCTGAAACAAGTGCAACGTTTGAAGTACTTGGGCACAATAATAACATCAGATGGGAGATGCACCACAGAAATAAAAAGCAGAATAGCTCAGGCCAAAATAGCATTTCAGAAAATGAAAAATATCTTATGCAACAAATTTATGTCAATAGAAATGAGAAAGATAGTTCAACGATGCTATATAGAACCAATTCTGACCTATGGAAGCGAATCATGGACAATAGACAAACAAATGAAAAGACGATTAGAGGCCACAGAGATGGGATTTCTAAGAAGAATGTTGAAAGTTCCCTGGACAGCTAAAAAGACCAATGAGAAAGTTCTTAAAGAGGCCAACACAAAAAAGGAGCTCTTAAAAAACATCAGAAAGAAGCAATCAACATTTTTTGGGCACATCATGAGAAGAGGAAAGGTGGAATACTTGATTACAACTGGCAAAATAAAAGAAAAAAGAGATCGCGGACGACAAAGAGAGAAAATACTGGATAGCTTGGTGTCATGGCATGGAAAACAGTCAAACAACAGAACTCATACGATGCACTGTGGGTAGAAGATTGTGGAAGGACATGATCGCCAATGTCAACCGGTACGGCACATGATGATGATGATGATGATGAGATAACCATCCCCAGGACCGCGCCTTCTCGTCAGAAGGCGGTGTCAAACCACTGACGTATAGTGCCTAGACAATTACAGAGCCAAAGAATGCTTGGATAATAGCAACGTTCTATAAAGGACATGCTACATACTTGTAAATAAATACGCCTTTATGTTGAAGCGTCAGAAAGAAACAACTGGCATTTTTCAAGAACATCATTGTGAACATTATCATCATCATTAAGTGCCATGCCTGCTGGCGTAGGTGATCATGTCTCTCCACAACTTTCGCTCTCGACAGTTATTTATCATTTTTGTTGTTGACATTCTGTCAACCCAGTTTTTTAAGCTGACTGGTATCTTTTCTCTTTGCTTCCCTCTATCTCTTCGTCCCTCAATTTTCACAGTTGTCACAATAGATTCCAGCTGTTCCTTTCTCATTGCATAGTCAGAAAATTATAATTATTTCTTACTAACATTGGCAATTAGCTCTCTTTTTGCTTTGGCCTCTTTCAGAACGTTTTCATTACTCTTCTTAGATGTGCATGATATTCTTAACATTCTTCTGGAGAACCATATTTCTGCAGTCTCCAGTGATTTTCTTTCCTGTTATATAATTATTCATGATTCACATCCATATGTTAAGATTGGCTCTACATAACATTTAAAAACTATTTTTCTTCTTTCTGTTGTCAAAAATGGATCGCACAGAATCTACCTAATTTTTTGGTAAGCTATTTTTACCTGAACCATTCAGCATCTCACCTCTGTTGTACATCTATCATCTGAGGTTAAAAGTGTTTCCAGATATTTAAAATTGTTTACTGTTTTAATAGTGTTCACTTGTCTTTATTGTTCATTGCGGTGATGTCTTTTTTTTTAAACAACAAAACAACAAAAACAAATGAAAAATGAGTGAAGATACTACTAGCTAGCTTTGTGTCAGTGCATGGTAGAGTCAACGAAACAATTCATACGATGCTCTGTGGATAAATAATTATGAAATGATATGATCATCTGCGCCAATCGATATGGCACATGATGTTGATATGTAAAAATAAATATGCTCTTATGTTAAATTTACTGACATGTGAATAAATACGATCTTGTGTTAGAATTAGGAAATCAGCTGTTTGTTGTCATTTTTCACAATCAACGTATTGCTTTTTTTAAAGGTTAGGGTGAGGTGGTGGTTGGGGGGGGGGGGGATTAGAGAAATAGGTGAAATTAGAGAAATTTTTGGAATTAGAGAAATAGGTTGAATTAGAGCAATATGTGGAATTAGAGAAATAGGTGAAATTGTTTACCTTTCTCTATTTCTTCTGACTTAATCAGACAGAGCAACCTTTAGTTCTCTTCTTTTTTCCGGTATCATGGAAGGGATTAAAGTGATAGTTAACTATCTTTTAACCACATTTAACATTACTCTTTCTAGACATCTCCCTTGTTGTTGTTGTTGTTGATGTAATACCAACATTTTATGCGTTCTTTTACTCGTTGAATATGTCGGTCTTTATGGATATTTTTTACATTCGTAACTTTTACTGGAGAAGTTGGATTTCGTCTAGCCCCAGGCTCTGCTGGGTAACTACTATTGCAGACGAAAGGTAGTGCAATATTAGGTCTTCTATATCAGTAACAGTCACCACTACAGTGAATACGGCGATCCTAGCTTATGTTAAGAGTCGTCTTTGACGCAGGCTTACCGGAGGAGATCGGCTAGGAGGTACAACTGCTAGGTCTTTGTCAGCTGTTTGGTTCGCCAGACCTGCTGTTTCGACCACATGTCAAAGTCGTGTATGCTCCACCAAGACACGACATTCCAATCGATACCAAATTCTGTATTAACTTTCGATATTAAAGAAGACAATCACTGTAGTCTGTAGAAATGTGGTTTTACTGAAGAGTTTTGAGAATACCATGGGCAGCTAAGAAGAGTAATGAAAACGTTCTGAAAGAGGCCAAAGCAAAAAGAGAGCTAATTTCCAATATTAGGAAGAAACAATCATCATTTTGTGGCCATGTAATGAGAAAAGAACACCTGGATTATACTGTTAACAACTAGGAAAATTGAGGGACGAAGAGATAGATGGAAGCAAAGAGAAAAGATACCAGAAAGCTTAAGAGAATGGCTTGGCAGAAGGTCAACAACAGAAATGATAAATAACTATCAAGATCGAGAGTTGTGGAGAGCCATGATCACCTACGCCAGCAGGCCCGGTACTTGATGATGATGATTAAAGAAGACAACTTCACTCCCACAATTTTCATACTCAAATCACAGAACCTGTTTGAAATGCCATTCACAGAACTCCATCTTGTTTTATTCATTAAATTATTAGCAACAACATTATTGCTATCATTATTATTTCATCATCATTTGAAATGTTATTTCTTGCGAACTTAACCGTTACTTTTGGACAATTTCCATTTATGAGTGCATTTCAATGTTCATTTAATATTCCTCATGCGCACTTTAAAGAAACATCCTAACCATTCTCATGCATGTGTTGAACGTCACAAAAAGTTTAATATTTGAAAATCACAGCAAAAAGAGACATTAACTCCATTAAATTGTGTTTTGCTGTCCGGATAAAATGCATCTTAAATTAGGTAGGGCTAATATTAGTTTTCTTAAATACATTTAATATTATTTATTATTTATATACATTTATACACGCACATAGTATGGAAAGAAAGATGCAAAATGCTACTTAAATTTAGAATTCCAAAGATCCTTAATTTTTTAACAAGATTATATGTTTCATCAACAAGGAGTAGAAAATAATTGTGTTTTTACGTGTTTAAACATATCTCATTTATTTAAAATTATGTGTTTATAATTTCCACATTTTTGGGTTTAAACTATAAACTAAACTTCTACAAATTAAGACTTTAAATTAGAAATTTACGATCTCATTTTCATTGGGAACTGAAAGATTGATGATCAATGCCTCGTCATATGACTAATTGATACACAGCCAATAATCCATAGTGTACTAATAAAATAACGAGTGTTTTCTATTCTATGAGTTTCGCTGGAGTCAGGATATTCCTATATTCACTGCATCGCCTGTTCCAGAATTTCTCAAAATCCAAAGCAGATTGATTGTTCCTGTAAAGTGTTGATTGCTGATGCATCTGTTGTTCCCACTCAAGATCGACCAGACCCCTTTTCCAGCTCTAGACTCATCCGTCTCTCAATATACACTGCTTTAGGGGAGACATTTTCAAAACTTCACGATCTGACAGTGTTATTTTGACGTGATTAAGGGACTAGTATTGTTCCTTTCTGTTATTATATTCTCTAGCTCAGTGAGGCATATCCCTATTAATGTTCAGCTAATTCCAGAGAGAACTTCCGAATGAGGTTAAATTTTATTTTGCTTTATCGCCAAATCCGCGTTATAAAGATCAGGTTACTGATGTCCACATATTGCACTGTGACTATTCCTCAAGTTGATCAAACTAATTATACCATATAATGACATTATGATATAACTAACTATAGCTTTTAAAGACATGTCAATTTTTATAACTCACTAAGCATTAAAAAAAGCCTGTGCTGAGATGAAGTGTGTTAGTGCAAATGATATGAAACAGCCTGAGAGATAAGAATATAAATGAAGAATTGAGAAAAAAATCTAGGAATAATCCCCGCCATAGAATATAAAAGACACAACAGATAAAATAGTTTGACCACGTGACAAGGCATAGTGATCAAAGTACAACAAAATGAGCCTTCAATAAACAGTGCGAGAATACCAGAGCCAAGGGTCGACCTCGAAAAAGAAGGATCAACGGAATATTAGAAGCACTAAGAAACATAACAGCAGTAGAAACAACCAGAAGAGCAAAAGACCTCAAATTATATCTCCTCTCGACGCTGAAAGGCAAATGAGGAAAGGAAAGAGATGGTGAAGAAACTAAACATCTAATCGCGTATTAGTGAAGTATTAAATCACTTCACCACCTTTCAGCTCCCTGTGGAGCATAGGTCTTCAACAAACACTTTCTAAGCCATTCTGTTTCTTGCCATTCTTTTAAGGTCATTCCATGTCTCCCCCATCATTTTCATCTCTGTTTCCATCTGTCTTCTCCTTTTAAACAGAGAGTATTCAATCACTTAATTATAAAGAAAATAGTTTGACAAAATTGACGTGCCATTGTCGCTGTTTTTTTTCAGTAGTTTTCGACAGAAAAGAGCCAAATATTTTTTTGGGTGTCTCCAGTTTTCCACAGTAACAAGGACTCTATAGATCCGTACTTGCCAGCCTTTTCTTATTTCTTAACAACAGCGAAATATGTACAGGTTTTGTCCATTTCGTTTACAAGATTTGATAAGGTACGCAACGAATGTCATTTTTTGTTGGAAAGAACGTTCTTTTATCACATGAAAGTTCGATAATAATTCTATTCTATTATATCCTATTATATCCGTTGACAAGTTTTATTATAATCAAGAATCACCATATCCGCTCCACCATATTTCATAACATTTCCAAAAGTACATCGGTAAATTATGTTGACAAAATCGATCCGTGCACGTCCTACTCAACTGCACAGTCGACGATTACAAATCTTTTCAATCGCCTCTTACGACATTCGTGGCAGCTAACAGGGATTATATTCTATTCTGCCCACCCCATGGACGCCCCGGTTAAAACCCACCAAGCCCACATACATTTTTACACAACATTCATTGGTTGAAAACGGTCACTGACTCATTACTGGTTATCTGCTCCTGAATATGTGAACCACAACTAATCAAACCCTACCTTTTAGCGGCACCCCTAGAAATAGACTTAACAGTGCAGTCTGGTCAGGTAGTAAAAAAAAAGTAAAGAGCCCCTATCACGCCAAGTGGTGTATAGAGAATATGGTGTTAGTGACCATACATTTTACAGACCTTCGGTACGTGATTTTTGGGGTAGTGTGGTTGGTATTACGCCCGTGCCGCTTTACTTTCCCAGATAAAAATCCGGTACCCATTAAGAGCTGGGTGAACCTGGAAGCCGTCGTTTGGGATCGAACCCTACATTCTGTCCCTTGTAGTCCAGTTCACTAACCACTGAGCTATCACGGCTCCAGTCTGGCCAGGTGAGTTGGTAATAAACTATTCTCCAGATAAAAGAAGCGATTTGAATCTTCTTTGTTTTTCTCAAATACATTTTAAAGAAAGAACGTTAAAACAAACAATTTGAATAAACATATTTTACGAAGGCCATTATACCATTCTTGGGTCTGCCGGGGAGTCGGGAGGTGTGGATGACCTGGAGGACCTGAGAATAAAAGCCACTTGTCCAGTGTTGTCGTCAGGAGGTGCTCGGGTCTAATTTGTTATTTCACTCCCGATGGAAAAGACTGTTGATCCTACCTAGATTCGAACCCGCGATCTCCTGGTTTGGATCACTACACGTAATCGATTCCGCCTTGAGAGATGACAGTGGCCGAAATAAAACGAAACTTAAATTCGCTGATTCAAAATCTTGTAAAGAAAAAATATGCAGAAACATAAGTAAAAAAAAAAAAAGTAAAGTACCCCTGTCACGCCAAGTGGCGTATAGGGAATATGGTGTTAGTGACCATACATTTTACAGACCTTCGGCACATGATTTTTGGGGTAATGTGGTCGGTATTACGCCCGTGGCGCTTCACTTTCCCAGAAAAAAATCCGGTACCCATTAAAGGCTGGGTGAACCCGGAAGCCGTCGGTTGGGATTGAACCCTACCCTTTGTCCTTTGTAGTCCAGTTCACTAACCACTGAGCTATCACGGCTCCCTAGAAACATAATAACACTCAACAAGTGTTTTGCGTTGACGGATATATTTGAGATACGCCTCTGAATTGTTCTAGTACACAAAAAAATCATTTATCGCCCCTTTATCACACAGGGATCACTTTACCCCACAGAATTAATTTAACCATCTTCAAAATGCAGGGCCTGATTAACGTTTCTCCAATCGTATGCTTTTCTTTTTTAATTTCTATGTTTGGCAATTTCCAGTGCACCTTCGTATGATGTTTGCACTGTTGCTGTGTTCAGCTGCTGAAAATTTCCTGTTGGATCTGGTCCCTGACATCTCGGGCCAATTCCACGCTTTCAAAGAATTTCTAAATCCTTTTCAACATGCTCCTACTGTTTTTGTTTCTCTCTGAGTGTCGATTGAGTTGTGAAGATTTCATAGCTTCAGAGTCGAAAACACTTTTGCACAAAATACATTGCGCACGGAAGTTTCGTACTGATATCTTAGTTATCGTGTTCGTTTTACAAGTATAATTTGTATTTGATTCAAATACGGTGCATCCATCTATGTTTGAAGAAATTAGAACTTACAATAGAAATAACAAAAGAAGTGGTTCTCTCACCTAGAAGGGAATCCATAAGAATTCTGACAATACAAAGTGTATATTAAAAGAGGAGAAGAGAGAAAAGCAAAAGGCAGACTCAGAGTATGATGGTCGACGATATCAAAGAAACGCTACAGCAACATCATTTAACAATGGTTGAAGGTCAAGAACCAGAAATTTGAATGTCTGACATTGAACGGGTACAAGAGAAAGTGAAGAACTTACATTTTAACAATGCATCATGGATGCAAGACTGTGTAAAATTAGTAAGTCAGTTTTTATCATATTTCTTTGTATAAGCCCATATTTACTAAAATGAACAATATTGGCCTCTGCAAGAACTACAAAACAAAAATGGCATTTATACAACAAATGACAGGGCAGATACAGACAATAATAAAAAAAAAAATAAAGTACCCCCGTTACGCCAAGTGGCGTATAGGGAATATGGTGTAGTGACCATACATTTTACAGACCTTCGGAACATGGTTTTTTGGGGTGATGTGGTCGGTATTACGCTCGTGCCTCTTTACTTTCCCAGAAAAAAATCCGGTATCCATTTAAGGCTTGGTGAACCCGGAAGACGTCGGTTGGGTTCGAACCCTACCGCTTGTCCTTTGTAGTCCAGTTCACTAACCACTGAGCTATCGCGGCTCCGATATAGACAATATCTTCAGTCGAAAAAAAGGAAGAGAGATATATATTTTTACCAAAAATATATAAGGGTGTTCAAGTGAAATTGAAATGCTGCGCCAAGTCATCAAACGTAGAATTAGAAATCTTGATGATGTCACATCTGACGTAGTAAACACACGCCAATGTGCAGTTACACAGACACTTGGTATAGCGTGAAACGAATTCAAAACAAACGAGGAAATTAGAGAAATCTCCAATCAACCACTAAGATCTTCAGTAATCAAGAAAAGACAATGGTGATATGTTGGACATGTGATGAGAAGAGATAATAACCGAATAGCAAAGCAAGCACTCATGTGGGAAACAACTGGTAAGAGGAAAAGAGGAAGACCCAGAGAGACACTGAGAAGAACATTGATGAGAGAGACAAGAGCAGCAGGAATCGGCTCCCTCAATGAGATAGAGCTGCTTGCACAGAACAGAGACAAATGGCGAGATTTGATAAAATATCTTTAAAAGAATTGAAAACTGCTAGAACAAAAATTTAGATAAGAGGAGTATCTTCGTCTATGCCCTATGGGCCGGTTACGGCTCGAAAGGTCAATAGATAGAATGTGCAGTTGTGTAAGTATTAATTATCCTTGTATTATTCATTGGTTTTGCTGCAAATCGTTGGAAAAATGGCCGGTGTGATATGGAATCTTTGCAAGGTCGATCAGCGAGCAGTGATTCAGTTCATAACTCATTTTGTTTTATAACGATTATTTTTTTTACAGATGTCTATAACAGAACAGTTCCTTAATTGAATTCTACCACATCAGCGAATGTACCTTTTATATGTTTGTAATATAGACACTGGGACGAGCTTTATTTGAACAAGCCTCTTGTGTATATGTGCATATATGTTTGGTATGTGCACCAAGAAATAATCAACATTTAAAAGGCATAAACGTTGACAGCAAAGATAAAAGGATTAAAAAAAACATGTACTTGCAACAAATAACGGCTATAAGAACTAGAATTCAACTGGGGATGTTTCAACAAATAAATCAGGGTGTTAGACAAGGTTGTGTGTGGTCACCAGATTTATTTTTATATGTATAGTGAGATTATTATAAGACCCATAAGGGACATGCCTGGAATAACAATTGGAGGTCATAATATAAATAATCTAAGGTATGCTGATGGTAGGTCCGGTTAGCGCAATCGATAGGCGGTTGGCTTACCACGGCAACAGCCGGGGTTCGTAATCCTGGCGAGGACACCTGGGTTTTACTAATTCCCTAAAAATTAGTAGGAGCCGCGATAGCTCAGTGGTTAGTGAACTGGACTACTACGGACAAGGGGTAGGGTTCGATCCCAACCGACGGCTCCGGGTTCACCCAGCCTTAAATGGGTACCGGATTTTTTTCTGGGAAAGTAAAAGCAGCACGGGCGTAATACCGACCACATTACCCCAAAAATCATGTGCTGAAGGTCTGTAAAATATAGGGTCACTAACACCATATTTCCCTATACGCCACTTGGCGTGACGGGGGGTACTTTACTTTACTTATGCTGATGGTAGATACAGTCGTAATCACTAAGAGTGAAAATAAGTTACAAGAAATATTAGACATTATAGAGAGGGAAAGATAAAATAAAGGACACAACCTTAATAGTATAAAGACAGAAGAAATGGTAGCAACAAAGAAAAAGACATCACCACAATGCACAATAAAGACAATTTTTGTTTTCGTTCGTCAGCTTTTTAACCTCTGACGGAGTCCATAGAGACAAGGAACTGAATTTTGCGTGTTAATCCATTTTTCCCTGGTCCCCGTGTGCACAGGGGTCCCTCGCCGCACAGGAAGATAACTCCAACTTCGGAGGTACTCATATTTTTTCCGTCGATGAATTTACGATGTGATGATAAATTGACGTTTCAAGCCGGGCCTCGCTGTTGAGACCATGGCTGGCTGCCGCAGAGAGAAATCATAAAATAAGTGTAGCCGGGATTTGAACCCACAACCTCTCTGTCTCGAGGCCGGCGTCGTGCCTCTAGACCAAATAGTCCCCATTAAAACAGCCAAATGAATTTAAATATCTAGGAGCATTGTTAACCTCAGATGGTAGATGTACAACAGAGGTAAGATGTAGTATGACTAAGGCAAAATCGGTTTTTCTAAAAATGAGGAATATATTATGCAATCTATTTTTGACAATAGAAACAGAAAAATAGTTCTTAAATATTATGTTGAGCCAGTCTTTATAGATGGTCGTGAATCATGGACAATGGGACAACAGACAAGAAAATCAATGGATTCTGCAGAAATGTGGTTTTACAGAAAAATGTTGAGAATACCATGGACAGCGAAGAAGAGTAATGAAAACGTTCTGAAAGAGGCCAAAGCAAAAAGGGAGCTAATTTCCAATATTAGGAAGAAACAATCCTCAATTTTTGGCCCTGCAGTGAGAAGAGAACAGCTGGAATATATTGTAACAACCGGGACAATTGAGGAATGAAGAGATGGAAGTAATCAAAGAAAAAAGATACCAGGCAGCTTAAGAGAATGATTGGGCAGGAGATCAACAACAGAAATTATAAACAACTGTAGAGATCGAAGTTTGTGAAGAGACATGATTATCTACGCTAGCAGTCATGGTACTTGATGATGATGATATATATGTGTGTGTGTGTGTGTGTGTGTGTGTAAATGACACCATTGTCAGATATATATATATATATATATATATATATATATATATATATATATATATACGACACCATTTTCAGAGATAATTTGTCTACAGGATAATCCAAAACACAGAAAAAATAACAATTAAAAATAATTATACACTGAAAGTCACCTGCATACTTATTATAGTCGCTACGTTTATAGTCTTAAAAACTGTCTTCTCAATACAACTCCACTTTAATGTATCAAATGCTAACAATTTTAAGACGCGATAGTTTTTCCGGGAATGTTTTATTGATGGTTCTAAATTGTACCAATTCGTGAAATTAAAAATTCAATTCTTTCTAGGTTTGTCCGTAGAGGAATGTTAACATTTATTGAGTTGTAGTCTAAATAAATAAATAATGTTTTTAGTGGAGAATAATTATTATGATGACGCATTTACTAATAGACTACAAGGCCATGATTTAAAATGTAATATAAAATGTAATGTCATGGCAACAAGTAATTTTAATGCCATGAAAACAATATTCTAACATCAAAATAAATAACACCAGGGCTGTAACTAAGAATAACAAAATGTTATATCTTCTCAAAATTTATGTATGGTGCAGAAACATGGACATTAGGCAAGACAACAGAACCCAGAACTGAGGCCTTTGAGATGTGGATTTATTGAGGAATAGGAAGAATTTGATGGAAAGAAAATAGAACAAAAAATGAAGTATTAAAACAACTAAAATGAAAGAAGAACTACTAAACACAATTCTAACAAGACGAATGCGATTTTTTGGGCATATTAAAAGACACAGCAGCCTACTACAAGTAATCTTGGAAGGGAAAATAAAATGTAAAAGAAGCAGAGGCAGACCAAGCCTAATATGAACGAGTCAAATGATGTACAAGTCAGCATATGTCAACCTCCACCATCAAATCAAGAGAATCAGAATAATAGCACTTCATGGTAGCCAACATTCGACGCGGAGACGGCACTTAATGATGATGATGATGATGATGATAAAATGAAATGCTGCATACAATGCAATAATTAAAACAGAAACAAGCGGAAATGAGCATTACAAATAAAAAGTACAATATAGTTTTGTGATTACAAAAAAAGATATAGAGAATATAAGTCGCAAGTCCCGCGCATTCGTTACCCCATGCTCGGGTCATAGATTATATCTCGTCTCAGATAAAAAAAAAAATTGACCCCATCATTCTAACCCGTGCGCACCTGAATTGGACAACGGCATATTCAACCAGTAGCTCTCAAACAAACAAAATAGTCTAGTGGACAAACGAATAGGATCGATGTGTCCATTCAACCAGTAGCTCTCAAACAAACAAAATAGTCTAGTGGACAAACGAATAGGGATCGATGTGTCCATTCAACCAGTAGCTCTCAAACAAACAAAATAGTCTAGTGGACAAACGAATAGGGATCGATGTGTCCATTCAACCAGTAGCTCTCAAACAAACAAAATAGTCTAGTGGACAAACGAATAGGGATCGATGTGTCCATTCAACCAGTAGCTCTCAAACAAACAAAATAGTCTAGTGGACAAACGAATAGGGATCGATGTGTCCATTCAACCAGTAGCTCTCAAACAAACAAAATAGTCTAGTGGACAAACGAATAGGGATCGATGTGTCCATTCAACCAGTAGCTCTCAAACAAACAAAATAGTCTAGTGGACAAACGAATAGGGATCGATGTGTCCATTCAATGAGCAGCTCTGAAACAAACAAAATAGTCTAGTGGACAAACGAATAGGGATCAATGTGTCCATTCAACCACTAGCTCTAAACAAACAAAATAGTCTAGTGGACAAACGAATAGGGATCAATGTGTCCATTCAATGAGCAGCTCTGAAACAAACCAAATAGTCTAGTGGACAAACGAATAGGGATCGATGTGTCCATTCAACCAGTAGCTCTCAACAAACAAAATAGTCTAGTGGACAAACGAATAGGGATCGATGTGTCCATTCAACCAGTAGCTCTCAAACAAACAAAATAGTCTAGTGGACAAACGAATAGGGATCGATGTGTCCATTCAACCAGTAGCTCTCAAACAAACAAAATAGTCTAGTGGACAAACGAATAGGGATCGATGTGTCCATTCAACCAGTAGCTCTCAAACAAACAAAATAGTCTAGTGGACAAACGAATAGGGATCGATGTGTCCATTCAACCAGTAGCTCTCAAACAAACAAAATAGTCTAGTGGACAAACAAATAGGGATCGATGTGTCCATTCAACCAGTAGCTCTCAAACAAACAAATAGTCTAGTGGACAAACGAATAGGATCGATGTGTCCATTCAACCAGTAGCTCTCAAACAAACAAAATAGTCTAGTGGACAAACGAATAGGGATCGATGTGTCCATTCAATGAGCAGCTCTGAAACAAACAAAATAGTCTAGTGGACAAACGAATAGGGATCAATGTGTCCATTCAACCACTAGCTCTAAACAAACAAAATAGTCTAGTGGACAAACGAATAGGGATCAATGTGTCCATTCAATGAGCAGCTCTGAAACAAACCAAATAGTCTAGTGGACAAACGAATAGGGATCGATGTGTCCATTCAACCAGTAGCTCTCAAACAAACAAAATAGTCTAGTGGACAAACGAATAGGGATCGATGTGTCCATTCAACCAGTAGCTCTCAAACAAACAAAATAGTCTAGTGGACAAACGAATAGGGATCGATGTGTCCATTCAATGAGCAGCTCTGAACAAACAAAATAGTCTAGTGGACAAACGAATAGGGATCGGTGTGTCCATTCAAAGAGCAGCTCTCAAACAAACAAAATGGTCTAGAGGACAAACGAATAGGGATCAAAGAGACCATTCAAAGACCAGCTCTCAAACAAACAAAATAGTCTAGTGGACAAACGAATAGGGATCAATGTGTCCATTCAATGAGCAGCTCTGAAACAAACCAAATAGTCTAGTGGACAAACGAATAGGGATCGATGTGTCCATTCAACCAGTAGCTCTCAAACAAACAAATAGTCTAGTGGACAAACGAATAGGGATCGATGTGTCCATTCAACCAGTAGCTCTCAAACAAACAAAATAGTCTAGTGGACAAACGAATAGGGATCGATGTGTCCATTCAATGAGCAGCTCTGAAACAAACAAAATAGTCTAGTGGACAAACGAATAGGGATCGGTGTGTCCATTCAAAGAGCAGCTCTCAAACAAACAAAATGGTCTAGTGGACAAACGAATAGGGATCAAAGAGACCATTCAAAGACCAGCTCTCAAACAAACAAAATAGTCTAGTGGACAAACGAATAGGGATCAATGTGTCCATTCAATGAGCAGCTCTGAAACAAACCAAATAGTCTAGTGGACAAACGAATAGGGATCGTGTGTCCATTCAACCAGTAGCTCTCAAACAAACAAAATAGTCTAGTGGACAAACGAATAGGGATCGATGTGTCCATTCAACCAGTAGCTCTCAAACAAACAAAATAGTCTAGTGGACAAACGATTAGGGATCGATGTGTCCATTCAATGAGCAGCTCTGAAACAAACAAAATAGTCTAGTGGACAAACGAATAGGGATCGGTGTGTCCATTCAACCAGTAGCTCTCAAACAAACAAAGTAGTCTAGTGGACAAACGAATAGGGATCAATGTGTCCATTCAACCAGTAGCTCTCAAACGAACACAATAGTTTAGTGGACAAACGAATGGGGATCAAAGAAGGACGACACTGGTACTCAAAAAAGCTGTTCTGAAGGTGAATGTGTTTGGGCAAAGAGACACAAATAAACTGCAACACAACGCAACTACGCCCAATTAACGTCCTTTTAAGGACTGATGACGAAGAGGATTTTCCTTTCCTGTGGTCGCCATCAAGTGAAAGCCAGAAAGAAAAGAAAGAAACAAGAAATAAAGTAACAAAATATAAATAATAAAGTAATTAAAACAATTTACAAAATTAATACAACATTACATCATACAGCACGCCAGTATAATGTATGAACAAAGTGGAACATTAAATGTTTGAAAATAGGAGGAACCTTTACAATAATTGATGTGCGCTGAACACGTCATCACAACAATGTTATACAGAAATATAACACAACTCTTTATTAAATCGTGCAAAAAGTGTGCTAAAGTTTTGTTTGCACGCTGTTTTATTCCTTGAAAAACCAGTATAATGTGGAAAAACACGTAAAAAGTACTGGCTAAAACTCAACGAGAAAGTTTTAATTCAAACACCCACCATGCAAAATGCACCTTTTTTGGGGGGAAATTGCGCCATCCAATTAACTTAAGGTGTTTTGTGTGGTAATATTTGAATTGACTGTTATCCTGGTTTAGGACAGATTAATGCAACAGTTTCGAGTTAATCCAGCAATGGTATACGATAATTCCCTAGAAGGAATTATCCAGAAGGGATACTTCTGGAACAGCTAAATTAGCCTATTTGAAAAACTGAAAATGTAAAAAAAAAATAGTGCTATTAGTCCTAGACTAGAATTTAAAATTAAATGTTGATATTGAAGGTTGAAATAAACAATCAACATTTTTCGGGCACATCATGAGAAGAGAAAAGTTGGAATACTTGGTTACAACAGGCACAATAAAAGGAAAGAGAGATCGTGAACGACAAAGGGAGAAAATACTGGATAACTTGGTGTGATGGCATGGAAAACCGTCAACAACTGAATTTATACGATGCACTGTAAATAGAAGATTGCGGAAGGACATGATCGCCTACGCCAACCGGTATGGCACATGATAATGATGATTGAAGGTACAGTCGATGTTTGCTAATGTCTTGTGTAATAGTGGTTACCTATTTGAGGAACAGATATAGGTACAACGTTTTATGGATACCCTGTATGAATACAATGTAAACTGAAATATATTATCCTCTTTGTATTCTTCCTTACAGCTTCTCTGTGGAGTATATGTCTTCAACAATCACTTTCCAAGCAGTTATGTTGCTATCCTAAACATTAGACAAGAAAATAGAACAGAAAATTGAGGCATTTGAAATGTGGATTTATAGAAGAATAGGTAGAATTGGATGGAAAGAAAAGAAAACAAACGATGAAGTTTTAAAACAACTAAAAATGAAAAGAGAACTAATAGACACAATTAGAACAAGACAAATGGCATTTTTGTGGCGTGTTAAAAACACAACAGCATACTAAAAGTAATATTGGAAGGGAAAATACAAGGTAAAAGAGTCAGAGGCAGACCAAGACTAACATGGACAAGTAACATCAAAAGATGGACAAGTCAACCTATGACAATCTGCACCATCACAGCAAGAGACAGTGGAATGGCGCTCCATGGTAGCCAACCTTCGATGCGAAGGTGGCACTCAATGATGATGATGATATATATAAATAAATATATAAAACTTATATAATATAATATAATATAATATAATATAATATAATATAATATAATATAATATAATATAATATAATATAATATAATATAATATAATATAATATAATATAATATAATATAATATAATATAATATAATATAATATAGTATAATATAATATAATATAGTATAGTATAGTATAGTATAGTATAGTATAATATAGTATAGTATAGTATAGTATAGTATAGTATAGTATAGTATAGTATAGTATAGTATAGTATAGTATAGTATAGTATAGTATAGTATAGTATAGTATAGTATAGTATAGTATAGTATAGTATAGTATAGTATAGTATAGTATAGTATAGTATAGTATAGTATAGTATAATATAATATAATATAAAAATAATATAATATAATATAACATTTTATTAAATATTTAAGTAAATTTAAGCGAAACTATAAGTTATATCGAAGTAAAATACTTCAGTCGGTACTGTCTAAGATATGTTTGTGACAATTGACTATTAAGTAGCTGCGCATAAATGCGGACAATAGATGCATACAAGTAGTTTAACGGAGGCCACAGTTTTAGCTAATATAATGTAGTATATTGTATTAGCTTTTTAAATCATGACGTTTTGCGAACTATCAGGCTCAGATCTCAGAAAACGGCCAAGATCTGGGAGTCAATTACACAGGCTGGCACCCTTTGCTCTTTCCTTCCATTTCCAGTTATAAGAGATTTTTTTTTGGTTTTCGCCAGCTTTCACCTCTGACGAAGGCCCTAGAAGCTAGGAACTGAATTTTGCGTGATAATCCGTTTTTCTATATCAGCCATGTGCACAGGGGTCTCTCGCCGCACAGGCAGATAACTCCGACTTCGGATGTACTCATATTTTTTTGTGCTGCATAGAGAAATCATAAATAAAAATCCCAACTGACGCAGCCGGGATTTGAACTCACACCCTTTCTGTCCCGAGACAGGCATCTTGCCTCGAGACCAACAAGTCCCTGTAATAAGAGATAAAAGGGCCAAAACACTTGCCCGACGAAGGGAGTCATTTTGATGAATAGATTCGTTCTTGCTGACAATGTCTTTATAAAGAGAACCCTTTCAAAATAACATAGCAGAACAATATAATGTAACTTTTAACATTGAAGAGTTGCACAGATAAAAATTACACAAAGTTTAAATGGCAATGCATTTCACTCATCATAATGTTGTGCCATCTCCGCATAGTTGTTGGTTATCATGAATCGCCATTTCACTCGATTTCTTGCATTGATGATACACACTGTCATAAACTCACCGGTTTTGCTCTGTCGCAAGTCAACTTCATTCCTTGTTTGTTTATAACTCTCCTACTTGTGTTTTCCCTTCAAGATGTCTTTCAGTAGGTCATTAATGCCTCCATGTGTCAAAAAAAAAATACTTTTGTTTGATTACAATTGTGCTTGTTAATATTTTTGTCCCTTAATTTGCAACGCGATTCATTTTTTTTTTTTTTTTTTTTTGCTTTCTTCTCTGTTCAAACAATTCGTCCCATTCCTCTATAGATCAGTATTTCAATGGCTTATTTAAAAAAAAAATACTTTCCCATTTAATGTTCAAGTTATACCATTCAGTAATATTGACTAGATATACCATTTTATTAGTGTCAATGTCAGTTCTGTTTTTATTGCAAGCAGTACAAGGTCATCGATATATCTTCAGTTATTAACAACATTTTTATTTGTGTTTAACACTTGAATTTCCTTAATGTCTTTATAGGTCTTCTCTGTATAATTTGAACAAATACAAAGACTTGGCACTGTCATTTCTGACTCTTCTTTGTATAGAGATTGATATAGAGTTCTCTGTCTTTGACATCTCAGCACTGCTGTCTGTTCTTGCTTAATATACTATTTTATTCTCTTGTGTCCATGGAACCAGTGCCATTGCAGTCAAGAATTACCATATCCGCTCAACCACTTGTCACAGCATTTTCCAAATTACATCGGTAATTTCTGTTGACAAGGTCTCACTGTGCACGCCCTACTCTATTGCACAGGCGACGATTCTACACCTCCTTAGTCGCCTCTTAACGACATGTGCATACGTTGCATATTAGTCTTATGTCTTCATCATCAAGATGTATATCTTTCAGGCATTTGACCAATTACTAATGCTGTACACACTATGCACTATGAAGTTTTCACCGGCGAGTCGAAGGCGTCCTAACATCCTCCCCGGGTAGATGAGACCCGTTATCCTAAAAATGTCAACGCATCTAAGAGAAGGTCAACTCCGATTATAATCTCCCGCTGTCTAGCTGGTACCCGTTCACGGAATAGACTTCGGGAGTGTAACCTGAGGAAAAATCTGGAGATGGGGCCCTAAAGCAGTTCAGTGTTCAACATTGCTCTCGCAACTCTTGTTACGCAGTTTGCACCAAAGGTTTTCCTGCCCTGCTAGACCTTTGGATGGCTCGGCTGCGTGGAGAGATGAAACATATTACATGGGCAACAGCTTGTCTCTTTCTTTTTCTGCCAAAGCTTGTGCCCTGAAGACATTTCTAGGGGCGCTGAAAAATCCATAGTCAACTATGACTGACGGTGGCTACTACACCGCCAAATGTTTTCTATGCAATAAATGAAGAACGCGTTTTCTTTTGTTTATTGTTTCTATTAATATCCCCACGCTGAAGACAGTGTCCCCATGTCCCACTCTATTTCATGAATCTAAATTGTTCTTCCAAAACTAGATACATTAATTCTGAATCTTTCCCTGAATAACTTTATGTACGTTTTCTTTTATGTGACGCATTAAATTTATTGTTTGAAAATCGTTGCATTGCGCAGCGTCAGTTTTATTTGACAAGGCAATAAGTATCAAGGTTCTTTGATCGTGTGGCACGTATCTTGAGTTGAGTAGGAACTCTTTCCATACGCTTCGGCGCACCATGCACCATTGCATTTTTCTGTCATGTACGTTTAGCCGCACAGTGCGTCACTCTAAGTTTGATTAGTGTAAAATGTCATCAAAACATATTCTTTTTATTTGTCTTGTATCAATTTGGTATTTGTCAAATATAATTCCTTGTTTAAAATGTTGTCTCTGAAATCTCTACCACTAAATTGATAAAAACTTTCCGTACTGAAAGAGTTAATAATATGACAATAAGGAACAACTACAACTCAACAACAGTACTATTACAATATTACGAGAGTTCAGTGATTCAGAAATTGAATAATTCAATGTAATAAAGTGATGAAATATTCAATCATAAACACATAGATTAGTAATACAACATAATATTATAGTTCAATTATACGTAATATGTACAATGCTATACAGTAAAATGCTATTTTGCTATTAATCATGCCCAAGATAAACAGAGAAACTGGCACAGGTATCAACAATGATTAGTATGAATTGAAATTAAGAAGAAAAAAAAAACACAAGGCAAGTCCTTGGAAGAAAATGGAAGTTAGATGGAACAATAAAGAAATTACGTCATCGAATACGATACATACTTCCCTACTTGCCCTCATGATCAAACAAGAGCACACTTACGTAGCCTTCTATCTGTGCGGGATTATTCAACAATAAAACTTGATTCCATATACTATGGGATGTCTTTGATAGAGAATGGAATTTACATTGAAATTGAAGGAATGCTTAGTCTCAACCGAATACAATACATGCTTACATACTTGCTCTCATGACTATAACACCGATGAGAAAGATGCAGTCATCTATACAGACGGATCTGTAATACGACACCAAAGATGTGCATGGGCATTTACAGCACGCTCGGCAGGCATAATAGTCAAGGAAGGCAGTGGTGCATACGTCATGACCACGAGTAGCATGGCTATGGAGGTGATAGTAGTGACCAGGGCATTCAAATGGTTAGAGTCACAAGACTACACCCACGCCTGTATACTGAGTGATTCGATGAGCATGATAAGAAAAGTGGAGGCGGGCTCTGTGTGCATGCAATGGGTAGAGCCATTGCAGAAGTCAAAAATACGTAAGGTCACCTATGTCTATGTCCCTGGACATGCGGGAGTACGGGGAAATGTAAGAACGGACATGTTGGCTAGCTGCGCTGTCGTTGAGGACGGTCAACCAATGGATCGACCAGACATCATCAATGCCCTCCGAGATGTGGGAAGAGCACAGGACTTCGACAACCACAAATCCACGTCACTCCTTCGGATGAAACAGATGGGAGTTAAGATGGGTACAGTCAGAAACGAGAAACTTAGTGGGCGTGTAAGAAGACTAATCAACCAACACAGAACTAGAGTCGTCAGTCGCTGGACACTTCGAGACTTGCTGAGGAGGGGATTTGGACATGTTCGGAGTGCAATGATGATGAACCGCTAATAACTCAGTACCTCAATAACTCAATATATCATAAATATATATAATCATGTGCTGACGGTCTTTAAAAATTATGGTCACTAACACCATATTCCCTATACGCCATTTGGTGTGACGGTGCTCTTTACTTTACATTTATATACATATATATATATATATATATTTATATATATATATATATATAATATGTATAACTTTAAAGACTTATAAACCAACACAGAACTGGAGCCGTCAGTCGCTAGACAATGCCGGACTTGCTGAGGAAGGAATCTGAGCACCTATTGACATGTTCAGAGTACAATGATGATGACTCGCAAATAACTCAGTAACAATGGGATGTTCTTAATAAAGAATTTTATTTACATTGAACCGCGAATGTTGAGTCTCCACCTAATAAGAGTACTATATATACTTCACTACTTGTTCACAAGAGGAAACTAGTAGATAATTAAAGAGCTTTCTTTTTGTGCGGAAGGAATGAACAATAAAACAACTTAGCGTTTACATGTAATTGAAGTGTGAATAGAAGATAAGAGCAACAACTCATTGTCAAAAGCTTTCTTTTTAGTAACAATGCAGATACATAACTTAAATAATGAATTGTAATAAAACAAACCTAAGGATGGTGGCAAAGAACTTTATACTAAACAAAGGTTTTTAAATATTACTTTTTAAAAATCTGATAACCATTTTAATTAATTGCATTTTTTCAGCACTTGCTTGCTTACGTTCGCCCGATGACTAAAGTATTCTAGAGTATTCGTAGACTGTAGAATTCCTATTCGTCATCCGCCCTTAAAAGGACGTTAAGTGGACGTGTCTGCGTTGCGTTGTGGTTTTCAGTGTAACTGTTATATTTGCGCCTTTCGGCCCAACACATCCGACTTCAGCACGATTTCAGCACTGATGGCTACAAATTTGAAAATATAAATTTTGAAAAATGAAAAGGGAGATATAGAAGGCGATGGATCAAAGAACAAGCAAACAAGGAAATTAGCGCAAGAAATAATCGGCAGAATTGGCATTCTGTGCGCTCCGCAGAAAAGAAATAAGAAAAAAAAGGATTATGAACAACAGAGCACCTACATCATCAGGTGCCGTGCCAATTGGCGAAGGCGATCATCTCTCTCCACATACTTCGGTACTTCAACCATGTCACATTTTTAGTCAGTGATAATTTATTATGCCATTTAAATAAGCTGTTCAACATTGTTTTTTTCTCTCGATTTTCCTCCGCTCTTTTTTCCATGAACACTACCCATTGTTACAATATTCTCAATGCTTTTCTTTTGCATCCCATGCCCAGTGGATGGAAGTAGTTTTTTTTATTATTGTTCTGCTATTTCTTTTTTTTTTTTTTTTTTTTGCAACTTTAAAAATTAACATTCTGTATTTGTAATCTTTTCTATTCATGGAATTCGCAACATTCTTGTGACAAACCACATCTCGGCTGTCTCCAATGATCTCTGTGTTGTCTTGTTTGTCTCTGTGTTGTCTTATTTGTCTCTGTGTTGTCTTGTTTATCGTCCATGACTCACTTCCGGATAGTAGAAGAGGTTCAATGTAGCACTTTACAACACTTTTTATAACATCAATTGACAATGCTTTGTTGCACAAGATGTTTATCACTCAGAATATGATGGGGTGAATAGTTCGTATATTATATATATATATATATGCTGTATAAACAACAGATAAAAAAGGTTTGGTCATCTGACAAGGCAGAAATATCAAAACACAACACAACGAGCATTTAATACACGTTGCGAGAACACCAGACCCAAGCGCCGACCACGAAAAATATTCGGAAACATAACAGCAACAGAGGCAGGCAGAAGAACGAAAGACCAAAAATTATATATCCCCTCGACCCTGAAAAACAAATGAGGAAGGAAAGAAGAAGAAGCAGAGAAGAAGACGAAGTGTTTGGGACACCCAGAGAAGAATTACAATCGAACATTTAAAATTTGAGAAGCTTTGTTTGATCACAATCAGCAAGAAGTCACGTAACCTACATGTCTACACCTGACCAAACAGACAAAATAAAGAAGTACAAGAGCATGCAAATAACGAAGAACAAAAACATCTGAAATTTATTTTTAAAGAAAAAACTTAGAGAGGCATATGAATTTACGCTGTAACTAAAACAAAATAAAACAAAAAAAGGGAGAAGAAATAATAAATTAGTAAACAGTTCAAACACAGGCAAAACTTGCAAAATAAAATATAATTTTAAAGCGAATATAATGTACAATTACTACAATTGATCTGGTCTCATACACAGTTGAAGAAAAGAAAAAAATCAATAGAGGAAAACAATTAGAGAGAACCTGAGTGAAGATGAAGATGATTAGATCAAAGGCACTCTATCTAAATGCCGTTAAAAGTGCAGCTACAAGTCATCTCTTTGTGTTTGACGTAGTCAGTGATGCAAATCTAAAAATGACAGTGGCTTTGTATGAGCATATCTGCTCACATGAAGCTAAAATGCATGAAAACTAATATCAATTTTAAAATTCTCAGTATTTTAGTTTAATTTTTATTTTATTGTGTTGTGTTCTAGTTTAACAGTTATCATTAAAACAGTAATTTATTATTATAGTGATACTGGGACGTATGGACGTGTGGACCTGTGAACGTATGGACGTGTGGACGTATGGACGTGTGGACGTATGGACGTGTGGAGCTGTGAACGTATGGGCGTATGGACGTGTGGACGTATGGACGTGTGGACGTGTGGACCTGTGAACGTATGGGCGTGTGGACGTATGGACGTGTGGACGTTTGGACGTGTGGACGTTTGGACGTGTGGACGTGTGGACCTGTGAACGTATGGACGTGTGGACGTATGGACGTGTGGTGAGATACAATGCCGGTCCTGTGCATGGTCTGACGCTGGACAACAAAAATCGTCTGAATAGAGAGTCTAAGACAGACAGACAGACAGACTTTTTATAAATTAAAATGGGCAGTTTAGTTTTAAAATGCTTTAACAGTATATCTAAATGGCAAAATAAAAGATCACTGACTGAAAATATGACATGCAAGAAGGACCGCGGTATGTGGAGAGAGAAGATCGCCTGCGCCACTTCCAGAGAGTAGTCATTCAGTGGATACCATCACACTGTAATATATACGAGAACGAACGCGAATATTAGCTAAAGAGGGAGGGAGATTACCACAAGAGAACCATCCGCTCAGTTATGATGAAGTCAAATCCATCCTCAAAAGTCAGTTCCATGAAAAATGGAAACGAGAACACCCAAAGCATAACGAGAGTGACGGATACCACCAACTATCAAGGAGGGATCAAGTCATCATACTTCGCCTACGCACTGGCCACAATAGAATGAGAAATCATATGTTCATCAAATTCAAAATAGGTACAACCAGCCTATGCCACTGTACACTGGACAATATGACTACAAAACATGTTCTACAGGATTGCCCCCAGTACACAGACCTGAGAAGAGCAATGTGGTCCACACCCATCTCCATGGAAGAGAAACTGTATGGGGCAATCGAATCCCTTAAACAGACAGTTGACTTTATGAGAGAGTTTGGAATCCTACTCTGATCGAGTCTTAATCGCAGCGAGAGAGAGAGAGAGAGAGAGAGAGAGAAATGCTGGTTATCAACTAAACAAGCAAATCTTACAAAATAATTAAGCATCAAGTAATTTGATATCTAACGCTGTAAACATGCCAATATGGCTTGCTTTATAACAAAATAAAAAAATAAAAAAAAAAACATATAAACAACATATTTGCTGCTGTAAAATGTGTAACAGTTGATGTGTTTGGTTTGTTTAGGGCAGGGACTTGACTATTTTGTGACAACTATTATGTGGGTTGTATGCGGCTGAAACTCGACTATGGTCTCGATATTTCGAGTTCCAATAAAGATAGAAACATACAATATTTACACCGTTTGCGTAAATGTGAAACGCTGTAAGGTTTCCGTTACGTTGATCTGTTATCACGCTATAAAACCAAATCATTTGGTTTTTTCAAAGCGCATGAATCATTCTAAATTACTCTCTTTTAAATATCCATTTGGTTGTGAAGGTAGGAAATCCGCCAAGGCATTGGAATTGGAAATTGATGCTTTTGAAAACAAATGTCTTCGGCGGATCTCAAACATAATCTGCAAAAAAAATACATTTGAAATGAACAGATAATAGACGAATCTAAACAATAATATGTGTCGAGCTGTATCAGAAGAAAGCGTTCGAAATTCATCGGTCATGTGTTGAGAATAAAGACTTCCCCACGAGGTGTTCACGAGGAATCCATCTCAGGAAAGAACCGAAGGCAGACCCGGAGAATCACTACGCAGAATAATTTCATCATGAAAAATACTAAAGTAAAGGTGAAGTACGGGACACGAATAGGCGTCTTAGCACGCGAGTTTTCACCCATATATGCTCGGCCGCTTAACCGAAAGTGTTCGGAGACTTCTGGATAGTATCGCTTCAGGCATCGAAACTCACCATGCGAGGCGGCATTGCTCACCATCCCAGATTACTACCCTGGTACCCATTTCTGCCAGCGACTGGGTCGACCGCGGGGGTATTTTTTTATCCAACCACTAGTACAATTTACACTGCTTTCAGCTGGAATCGAACACAGGTTGTCCGAACGTCGGTAGCCCAGTCGGGTGGTATTCCCATATAGGCTACTGAGGCCCTTTTATTTCTGTATTGCATCTTCCATCTGATGCTATCACTACATATCCTCATCTGCCTTTCAGCGTCGAGGGGGTGACATAATTTGCGGTCTTTTGCTCTTTTGTTCGCCTCTGCTGCTATTATGTTTCCTAGTGCTTCTAATATTCCATCGATACATCTTCTTCGTGGTCGACCCTCAGTTTCTTGCTGACAGAGAATCCACCCAAGGAATTCCTACAGCCATCATTATATCTTCTCACTAATCTACCCATTTTTCTTTTCCCATCCTTAGGTCCGCCGTACAATAATTAGTTAATACATGGTGTACGTTTAATGAAGTGTACAATTTGTAATATTGTTGAGTTTTTCTGTCATTTTATCGATGTGTTCATCTTTACATCTGCTATTTTTAGATATCAACAATTCTTTTATGTTCTGATTGTAAACATATTGCCAGTGTTCCTTTATCAGGTCCCTATTTAGAATAGGCACTCAATCTCACGGCACAAGAGATAGATTTAATTAAACTTAAATACATAAAAACACACAACCGCCCAACGTTTGGAAAGATACCAAGGTAATTGGGAAGCTTTTTATCAACATTAAAGGGAGACAATTAATTGTTATTATCGTAATTAGAAAGATAGAGCTAGATCTATTGTGACAACTGACAATTATTTGGGGAAAAGAGGACGACGGGTAATGACAAATCTTATCAACCCACCCACTATATAATGCCAGTATTTCATAAACGAGATACCACCAGTATATGAACATTGACGATAGAGACAATACAGTGCATTTTCGTGTATTAATCGCACAAGTCCCGTTATTTAAATTTTATTCCATTTTTTACTACTTAAAAAAAAAAACATTTCTCCCATTTTTATTCTACTAATGTTGATAGTTTCATTGTAAAATTTATTTTGCCATATAACTCTCTTTTACCGTCATTGTTTTTGTCACATTATGATGCTATTTATCATTGCCTGTTTACATGTTCCATGCAGTTTCTTTATCAAACATTTGAAGCTACAATCAAGTTGAAGCCCTATAAAACCGGAATGGTAGAGGTTGTAGTCTAATAGAGCCGTATAGAAATGTTATTGTTGAAGTTGTAGTCTAACAGAGCCGTATAGAAATGTTATTGTTGAAGTTGTAGTCTAATAGAGCCGTAGAGAAATGTCGTTGAAGTTTTAGTCTAATTGAAACTATATAATTTAGGTAATCAAAATTGTAATGTAACTTAAGCAGTATAAATCTTTAGTGGTTGGAGTTGTAGTCTAATTGGAACAGTTAACACAATGTAGTAGTTGTGGAGTTGTAGTCTAATTGAAACAGTTAACAAAATGTAGTTGTGGAGTTGTAGTCTAATTGAAACAGTTAACACAATGTAGTAGTTGAAGTTGTAATCTAATTGGAACAGTTAACAAAATGTAGTAGCTGGAGTTGTAGTCTAATTGAAACAGTTAACAAAATGTAGTAGTTTTAGTTGTAGTCTAATTGGAACAGTTAACAAAATGTAGTAGTTGGAGTTGTAGTCTAATTGAAACAGTAAACAAAATGTAGTAATTTTAGTTGTAGTCTAATTGAAACAGTAAACAAAATGTAGTAGTTTTAGTTGTAGTCTAATTGAAACAGTAAACAAAATGTAGTAGTTTTAGTTGTAGTCTAATTGCAACAGTAAACAAAATGTAGTAGTTGGAGTTGTAGTCTAATTGCAACAGTAAACAAAATGTAGTAGTTGGAGTTGTAGTCTAATTGCAACAGTAAACAAAATGTAGTAGTTGGAGTTGTAGTCTAATTGCAACAGTAAACAAAATGTAACTGTTGAGGTTATAGCGTCGTAGCTGTGAGTTGGTGTTGTAGTCTAGTTTGATTAGGACAATATCAGAAAGAAAAAGACAGAGATAAAGGCAATTTTAAAAGAAGACTAAATTAATATTTGGATAACAGTAGACAATAACAATGTTGGTATTCCCAATTTGCGGTGGTGCGGTCCAACAGATACAATGTAGATTGATCGATGTCTAAAAAAAGATATTGGATAGATATAGTGTAGATAGAACAATGACTAAATTAGATTTTATTGACGTTGAAGTGATTTAGAAGGAAAATGTTTGGCGTAGCGAACCTTGGGTTTTCGGTCTAACATTTTTATGTTATCAGACGTCCAATGGAAATTGAGCATGAAACTTTTAATATTGGGAAAACTGGTTCCTAGATTGAAATTCTTGTGGTTGAACTGGCATCAACGATTTCAGCAGTTTTAAGAGCAGTGGGTTCTGAGATGTGACTTTAGTGGCAAAAGAAATGGGAGTGTTGGAGATAGGGAATGTAATAGGGTAATATGTTAGATAAATAGAATGTAGCGTGAAAGTAAGGGGTGTGAAGTATCGGAGCAATTGAAAGAGAATGTCTTCTTCTATTCCTCTTCTTCTTCCTCTTCCTCTTCTTCTTCTTCCTCTTTCCTTCCTCATCTGCTTTTCAGCGTCGAGGGTAGATATAATTTGCGGTCTTTTGCTCTTCTGTTCGCCTCTGCTGCTGTTTTTTTTCCTAGTGCTTCTAATATTCCATCGACCCATCTTTTCGACCCTTGGGTCTGGTGTTCTCACAACGTTTGTTGACGGCTCGTTGGGTTGTGTTTTGTTCTTTCTGCCTTGTCACGTGGCAGAGTTGTTGTAAAGAGTTGTTGTCAACGGTCAAATGCAGCAGCTGCCGAAGAAGACGAAAAGAGCAAGAATTCTAGTGAGAATGTATTTAGAGAAAAGATACAGCAAATCAACACAACGATAGACGACAAGAATTAAAACAAGTGGAAGTATTTAGAGAAAAGATACAGCAAATCAACACAACGGTAGACGACAAGAATTAAAACAAGTGGAAGTATTTAGAGAAAAGATACAGCAAATCAACACAACGATAGACGACAAGAATTAAAACAAGTGTGAAGTATTTAGAGAAAAGATACAACAAATCAACACAACGATAGACGACAAGAATTAAAACAAGTGGAAGTATTTAGAGAAAAGATACAGCAAATCAACACAACGATAGACGACAAGAATTAAAACAAGTGGAAGTATTTAGAGAAAAGATACAGCAAATCAACACAACGATAGACGACAAGAATTAAAACAAGTGGAAGTATTTAGAGAAAAGATACAACAAATCAACACAACGATAGACGACAAGAATTAAAACAAGTGGAAGTATTTAGAGAAAAGATACAACAAATCAACACAACGATAGACGACAAGAATTAAAACAAGTGGAAGTATTTAGAGAAAAGATACAGCAAATCAACACAACGATAGACGACAAGAATTAAAACAAGTGGAAGTATTTAGAGAAAAGATACAGCAAATCAACACAACGATAGACGACAAGAATTAAAACAAGTGGAAGTATTTAGAGAAAAGATACAGCAAATCAACACAACGATAGACGACAAGAATTAAAACAAGTGGAAGTATTTAGAGAAAAGATACAGCAAATCAACACAACGATAGACGACAAGAATTAAAACAAGTGGAAGTATTTAGAGAAAAGATACAACAAATCAACACAACGATAGACGACAAGAATTAAAACAAGTGGAAGTATTTAGAGAAAAGATACAGCAAATCAACACAACGATAGACGACAAGAATTAAAACAAGTGGAAGTATTTAGAGAAAAGATACAGCAAATCAACACGATAGACGACAAGAATTAAAACAAGTGGAAGTATTTAGAGAAAAGATACAACAAATCAACACAACGATAGACGACAAGAATTAAAACAAGTGGAAGTATTTAGAGAAAAGATACAGCAAATCAACACAACGGTAGAGGACAAGAATTAAAACAAGTGGATGTATTTAGAGAAAAGATACAACAAATCAACACAACGATAGACGACAAGAATTAAAACAAGTGGAAGTATTTAGAGAAAAGATACAACAAATCAACACAACGATAGACGACAAGAATTAAAACAAGTGGAAGTATTTAGATGTCTTGGAAGTCTAGTGATAAACGATAATTCACAAACAGCAGAAATTGACTCAAGATACAACAATGCTTGTCAAATCGTAAAATAGATGTCGCTGCTACTGTCCATCAGAAAAATAGCACCAGAGGCAAAACGGGCACTCTACAACACTACCTTCGCCTCAACGTTGTGTTACCATTGCCAGACGTGGAATCTAGAACAAAATGAATAATAACTACTAACGAAATAACATGAATTAGACACATAACAAGAAACAGCATTATAAGGGAGATAAGATCTGAAAGGAAGAATGCCTTAAATCTGGGAGTAATTTCCGCCATAGAATACATACGTAGGGAGGTCAAAAAGTAATGCACACCAATTTTTTTCTCGACTAATAATAAAGATAAGAATATGAAATTTTGCACATTTGGAATATGAGCATTCTGAAAAATATTACGCAATCTATGAACCGTTAAAATGGAGCTTGTCAACAATGTCCGTTACAAACAGCGAATTGTCATAGAATTTCTGGTTGCGGAAAAAGAAACTGTGGCAAACATTCATAAACGACTGTGTGCAGTGTACAAATGTTCTGCAGTCGATAGGAGCACAGTTAGTCACTGGGTTCAGAGAATTAAAGCTGCAGAAAGTGTACGAGTAGAGCTGCATGATTTACCGCGTTCTGGACGTATTGCCTCGGCTACCAGCACAGACATGTTAAACCGGGCTGATGCCATTATTCGTAAGGATAGGCGTATCACTAGTCAGCAATTGGCATTGCAGCTTACAGTCAGCAAGGGAAGTGCAATCGCAATTTTTAAAACTCTCGGATATTCAAAGATTTGCGCTCGATGGGTTCCTCGGTGCCTACCAAATGATCACAGAGTTCAAAGGAAAACATTCTGTTCTGAATTGTTGGAGCGTTTCGGTGTTGAAGGAGAAATGTTTTTGTCCAAAATATGTTACCGGTGACGAAACGTGGGCACATTATTATGAGCCTGAAACAAAAATGCAGTCAATGAAATGGCATCATCCGCAGTCACCAAAAAGAAAAAATTCAAAACATCTCCATCAGCCGAAAAGGTGATGATCACTGTCTTCTGGGACATTGATGGTGTGATTCTTGTTGATGTAATGACAAGAGGTGAGACAATCAACTCGACAGCTTACATCAATACACTGACAAAACTCAAAAATCGGTTCCACAGAGTTCGGCCTAATAAGCCATCTGCAGTGTTGTTGCTTCAACATGACAATGCACGCCCTCACACAAGTCAGGTAACACGGGAAGCAATCAACAAATTTGGTTGGACTGTACTGCCCCATCCTCCCTACAGCCCTGATCTGGCTCCCTCAGATTTCCATCTGTTTGGACCACTCAAAAAATTCCTGCGTGGGAAACACTTTGACAATGATGAGGATGTGATCCGTGCAGTTAAAAAATGGCTACGCGAGCAGGACAAAACTTGGTACAAACGAGGCATTCATGACCTCGTTTCGCGTTGGCGTAAGGCAATAAGCTTAGACGGAGATTATGTTGAAAAATAGGTAGTGTAAAGGGGATGTTCAGCTACAATCTGTGAAAATTTCACACATTTTGCCCGAATAGTTTCCGAGAAAAAAATTGGTGTGCATTACTTTTTGACCTCCCTTCAGTACATAAAAAAAAAACAATAAATAAAATGGTTTGGCCACATAAGACAGACAGATCAAAATACAAAGCAACGAGTTTTTAATAAACTCTGCCAGAACACAAAAATCATGGACCGACCACGAAACACTTTAATTGATTAAATATTAAAAACACTCGGAAACATAAGAACAGGAGAAGCTAACAGAAGGTCAAAAGATCATATTTGTATATAGGTTAAAATGCAAATAGGGAATGAAAGAAGAAAAAGAAGAATTAGTACAAGAATCATGATAAATTGAGAAATAAAGTATTAAATTGGTGATAAACAAAGCATGTGAGTCATGTGAGGAGATTGTACAAAGAAATAGAGCATGAATGCTTTGGATCCAAAATGGAAAATATACAAATACAATATAAGTTTTAACTGGAAATGAAAAATCACGCGAAAGAACCCTAATATGGCAATACAAAGTAATGAGAGGAAAGTCATAAAAAGAAAAAGAATAATGACAAATAATGTACTTAAAAAAAGCGGTGATTATTATTATAAACAGAATGTACTAAACTGAAATTTACTAATGAGACAATGCATATATATATGCTATATGATGATAGTAAAAAATGGGGGAAAAATGTGAAATGACATTATCAATTGAAAAATTGAGGTAATACGAGGAACAAGATGAATATGAAATAAATGCAATGAGACGTGAGACGAGTAGTCATCAAAGAAAGAGACAGAGTGAGTGAATGTGATGTTAAAATAAGGGAAGCTGATAGCAGAAAGGGGATGTAGTATTAGACAATTGAACACTAAGAAGAGAGAAAGAGCAACAAGACACGCAAAAAGAGTTTAACATAAAGAAAGAGGGCAATAAAAAGAGAGACAAACGGAAAGTGTAAAATGACATAATTGAGAAATAAATTATCAACTACAAGAGATCAGTAAGATAAATAGTTTCTCTTATTTGAACTCCAGAGACAAAAATACCAGAAATATGTCTCGAAATAAATTAATGATTGAAAGAAACAAACAATAATGTGGAAAAAAAAACAATATGATTAATCACCTATAATATCAGATGAATTATGAATAGAGAGATTGCTATTTTTATATATTTTCTTGAAAAAAAAATATCCATTATTAACATAATTGAACAGTAATGAAAATATATGAATTAACTACAGATTTAATAATATACAATATTGCAACTGTGCTGTGCTCTCAATTCGTAATGTTAATTTCATCAGCTGCTTCATAATTTAAGCACAAAATTATCTTATTACAAAGGTAATTAATGTGAAAGATAAAAAAAACAAAAAACAAAATGATACATAGATTATCTTTTTTTCTGATGGGAAAATTAAAAAAAGGGAATGGGATACTGTCAATTTTTGGGGGGAGATCAGAATACGTCATCAATATGAAGAAATGCAACAATGTTAACAGAAACAACGTAATATTTTTTTAAATAATTGCAACAGAGAAGGGTGTGTCAAGAAACTTCAGGATCAATGGTGGGGAATGACGAAATAAAAAAAAAATATCCTTCTCGTGCCTTCTTGCGTATGTGTTGTAGTTGTTTGTTTAGTTCGCCAGCTTTATTCTATAGCAAAGTCCTGAGGGACTGAATTTTATGTGAATGTAACTTTTCTCTATTTTTTTTCACACCGTCAGCAGTGTGCTCTAGTGTCCCCCGCCATACAGGCAGATATTCTCCACCTTCAGAGGTACACTCATATTTTTTATCGTATAGATTTTAACGTTTTGGGTAATTTATTTCTCCTATTAATTTTGAAACGGAAACGGCTATTTTTGGCCTACTTTTTCCAGTTTCCAACTGCCAATGGTTTTTAACGTGCGCAAAATGCACACGAGACCTCCTGTGTTTCACTGTTTTCCGAGATTACTAGACATGGAATCTCACAACCCAGAGACCAGAGAAGGGAAAATCCACGGATTCAATTTTTATTTATTTATTTATTTTTATTTTTCACCGCCTGTGTTGTGTGGAATATAGACTACCTTGTCCAGAGACAGATGCCTTACCTCTAGACCAGCCAGCCCCCGTCTCGTATATGTAGTATATAGTGTTAGCTTCTATAATTTTAATAACATGTTGTATTTTTTTTGTGTGGGTTATGTGGTTAGTACAACGCCAGGTCGCCTTACGTTACCTATAGTAAAAATGTGACCAACATCAAAAGGCATATTAATGTTACTGTTTCACTTCTTTGTCTAAAAACAAAGCTCGTACACACACACAAAGAAAAACCAGGACCTACGAAAATGAAGGACAAGATTGTCATTGCAAATATGACACTGTAGAGGAGAGAAACAGAAGGCGAAGAAAGAGGAAGAGAAGATGCAGTTGACGAAAGTCGAAAACGAAGGTAAGAAAGTAGATGATGAAGAAGTAGAAGATCGGGAAAGAAAGGATGAAGAAGTAGATAGAAGATGAAAAGTAGAAGATGAAGAAGTAGAGGACAAAAAAGTAGAAAACTGATGAACAGTTAGAAAAATAGAAGATGAAAAATTAGAAAATAAAAATATAAACGATGAAGATATATAAAATGAAGAAGTAAAAGATTAAGAAGCAGAAGATGAAAAAGTAGAAGATGAAGAATCAAAACAGAATTTGGGGATCGCGTAAGTTTGGAGGCAGGAGCACTAATTGCCAAGTCACCGTGAGACACGAACCTCGTTGATGCTCTAAGCTAAAGGTAATATAAAGCTAGAACGATGCAAAGCTGCATGGAAAATCGTGTTTAAGGTAATTTTCAATATTGGCGCTGGAAAGAGCATTACCATTGATCTAATCTTTGGTAAATTCTGTCGAGGCAGATATGGTTTTGATATAAACAGGGTCACTGAATTAACAGAGAGAATTACATAACAACTGTCTTGTTATAAATAACGTAGCCAGATTTAGATAGAATTGTAAAGAAGACAGATGAAGAGCATGAGAAGCATTCTGAAGATGTCAATGAGATATATTCTTCTTCACCGTTCAAATCTTGTGATCATGCGAACTTGACTCCTTTTTCCTGTGACGGAGAGGTAAGGACATCATCTTGACACACGTTGAGCTGGTCGAATGATATGTTCTCGTATATGCGTGTGTGTCCTGATATTGTCTCCTAAATCTGCACCGTCGCTGGCACATTTCTTCTTCAGTAGGCTGGATCTTGCATTGACGGTAACGTTTTTCTTCTCGTTGAGTGGATGCTAGCCAAGGTTGTTGGGCACACTTGTCCTTTAACATCCGGTAATCTTTTAATCCTGGGTGAACCTAGAAGCCGTTGATCAGTATCGAACCCGGACTCTTTTCCCATTAGTCCATTAGGCCTCTCTCATGCAGCGAGTGTCTGCGCCATCACGACCATTACTCATTTAGTTGTCCTTTCTTGATTGTTAAATGCGGATAGTTGTGTTCATGTATTGCTTCCCAGACAGTTTTATAATTGACGATTTCGGTCACGTACTTACTTACTTCGGCAGAGCAACTGGTTTGTCTCCCCTAGTTGATCTGCCAACGCCTGACCAAATTTATTAGTCTCTATTTCACCGCTCATTCATTTTCCCAGCACGATAATGTACTTGTTACAGGAGCTACTGCGTTAAGTGCTCTGTGCACACCATGAGCTGTGTGTCTCATCCGTTTTGATCATGTTTTGATATCCCGATTGTTTACGATGAATGATGATATTGTATGACAGGGAACTGTTGGCTGTGTTCACATTCTGCGCGGTTTCGCCTTATGTCTTTTGGTGTGTGCTGAGACTGCTACGATGGGGACTACAGCTACCTTTCTTTGTTTGGGAGATGAGTTAGTAATTCGGATGATTCCACTGGCACGGGCGGTTGAGCAGTTATGGATTTTAATTCGTTTGCAGTGATACCGAGGCCTTCCATAACCAATAACCCATACTATACTACTAGCAGAAAATCCTAAAGATGTACAAAAAATATTTAATGAAATAAACATGACAAGCAAAGAATATGGTTTAGATACGAATATCAGAAAGACTAAAACTATGCTCATAAACAAAGAAAATACTCAAAACTCTCAATTGGATATCAATATTGAAGAAATAGACCTGGAGACAGTGCAGAACTATAACTAACATGGCCATACTATAACCAATGATGGAAAATGTGAAAGTGAAATAAACAAAAGAATAGGAATGGCAAAAAGTAATTTTAATGTCATGAAAAATATCATCATCATTAAGTACCGGGCTTGCTGGCGTAGGTGATCATGTCTCTCCACAATTCTCGATCACGACAGTTATTTATCATTTATCATAAGCTGTCTGGTATTTTTTTCTCTTTGCTTTCCTCTATATCTTCGTCCCTCAGTTATCCCAGTTGTTACAATATGTTCAAGCTGTTCTTTTCTCATTACATGGTCAACAAATGACGATTGCTTCTTTATAATATTGGAAATTAGCTCTCTTTTTGCTTTGCCTCTTTAAGGACGTTTTCATTACTCTTCTTAGCTGTCCATGGTATTCTCAAACATTCTTCTGTAAAACCACAATTCTATAAACTCCAGTGATTTTCTTGTTTGTTGTCATATTGTCCATGATTCACATACATATGTTAAGACTGACTCTACATAACCTTTAAGAACTCTTTTTCTTGTTTCGATTGTCAAAAATGGATTGCATAGTATCTTCCTCATTTTTTGGAAAGCTGTTTTTTCCTTAGCAATTCTGCATCTCACCTCTTTTGTACATCTTTCGTCTGACATAAAAATATACTAACATCAAAACAAATAAAAGGGCCAAAACTAAGAATAGCAACATGTTATATCTTCTCAACATTCCAGTATGGTGCAGAAACATGGACATTAGACAAGAAAACAGAACACAGAATTAAAGCCTTTGAAATGTGGATATATAGAAGAATTGGTAGAATTGGATGGAAAGAAAAGAAAACAAGCGATGAAGTCTTAAAACAACTAAAAATGAAAAGAGAACTACTAAGCACAATTCTAACAAGACAAATGCGATTTTTGGGCATGTTAAAAGACACAACAGCCTACTAAAATTAATCATGGAGGGGAAAATACAAGGTAAAAGAGGCAGAGGCAGACCAAGACTAACATGGACGAGTAATATAACAAAATTGGACAAGTCAGCCATACACTCGATGATGATGATGATGATGATGTCACCACTGTCACGGAGATGTGAAGAACATGAGAAACATTTGAGAGTTGAGCAAAAAAAAAATAACTAAACTACCAACGTAAATAAATCTAAGGACGGCAATTCTGGTGAGCCGCGATAACCCAGTGGCTAGTGAACATCGGTTACAATGGAAAAGAGGTCGGGTTCGAACATGATCAACGGCTTCCGGGTTCACCCAGCCTTAAATGGGTACCGGATTTGTTCTGGGAAAGTAAAGCGGCACGGGCGTTATACCGGCCACATTATCCTAAAAATCATGTATCATCAAAAATCTGTAAAAATTTCGGTCACTAACACCATATTCCATATACGCCCCTTGGAATGACGGGGGGTACTTCACTTCACTTTTTTTTTCTTATGGCAATTCTGAGTGAATAGAACAACTAGCAAATTATTATAAAGAAACAATGTGTTGCAGAAAAACGATCGTGGCATCAATGGAGAGGAAAACTCTCAAACTTAACAAACATTGAATGTGACAATCGACGTATGCCTAGTCAAGAGTCAAGCTATTGCCAAAGAAAGGGCTGTAAAAGCAATAGTACTTAATTAATAAATGAAATGTACTTTATGTATGGAATTTCTATAACAACACGAAAATATAATCTAAACAACAACGCGGTATTTGAATAGCGCTAAAAAAAAATCCACAAATAACGTAAAATACAATTAAGAAAAGACATTCTGGGTTAGTATCAAAACTCGTACTCGGTAGCACAACGTTTTGTCATTAGATAATAAAAGCTGCAAACTCGTTACTTCAAAAAAAAGGTAACTTTTTTGGTACGTCGTTCATAACTGCAAATCCCGAGCTAGTGAAAATAGGTGAACAATGGTCTGAAATTATTTATAGAAAGTGTTGTTATTATGAATGACATATTAGCATAAGCCAATCATGAGCACTATAGGGCTTGCATTGTTGAGGTGCAACAATGGCCATACACGGTACGTGTACTTGTGTTCAGTTGTTTAGACTGAGCATAATACTACTAACAAATAAACATTTTTATTTTTAATTTGGAGAAAATCTGACGCGAAATGTAAACAAAAATTACACACACTCACAGGCATTTGAAGGGAAGAACAAACAATAAGGAGCAACAGAGAACAATAGGTAGTGGCTACATGACATGAGATGTTACGGCAGTGGATAGATCAATAGACAGTTCTGCTGAGGAAAAGAAGTCGGGGGTTCGATCCTGGTCGACGGTTGCAAAGTTTCATCATAATCATCACCATGTGTCATACCGGTTAGCGTTAGCGATCATGTCCTTCCACAATATTCTATCCACAGTGCATCGTATCAATTCTGTTGTTTACTGTTTTCCATGCCTTAACACCAGGCTATCCAGTATGTTTTTTTCTTAGTCGTCCGCAATCTCTCTTTCCCTGTATTTTGCCAGATGTAACCAAATATCCCAACTTTCCTCTTCTCATGATGAGCCCGACAAATTTTGATTGTTTCTTCATGCAAGTTTTACTCATACTAAAGTCAAGATAGATTTTTCGTGTAAAATTTGAATCGCACTGGCGTTGTGCTGGTTATAATATGTAAATGTACATATGATCAAAGAGTATGGCCTCTAATATTATATTTCATGATACGTCACTTTCTTTGAGTGGACCATTAATTGAAACAAGTTGTAAGTTTGTGGTTGCTGTGCACGCAAAATCTGCATTGAGTTACAGGAACATAACATACATTTATAATTAATACTCTATGGCAGAACCAAGGTGCTTGAGCAGTAGAAGACCAGCTTAGATTGAATTTTTCAACTCGTTATTTTAATTAGATTAGCTTGCATGGTGACATGAATGCTAAAGTAGGAAAAGGTAGATATAAGACAATTATAGGAAATCATGGTTTAACAATTCTGTGAAGAAAACAGGCTGATAATATGTAACACCTACTTTGAGCAAGAGAAAAGGAAACTATACACATGGAAAAGCCCTGGAGATAGGAAGAGGAATCAAATAGATTACATAATGATAAAAGAAAGGTTCCGTAACAGCGTAAAGAAAGCCAAAACCTACCCAGGAGCAGATATTAATTCTGATCACAATCCTGTAATGATTAAAATGAAAATCAAACTAAAGAGAAACAAGCAAAAATCTGATTCATCAACAAACCCACTCGACATAACAGCTTTAAATCAAAAAGATATTAAAGATACCTATACAATACAAGTAAAGAACACATACCAGAAGCTGCTAGAGGAAGGAATTGAACAATACAGAAGAGAAAATCCTGATGAAAAAGTAACAACCAAATGGCAATGCATAAAGAAAGGCATACAAAAAGCCTGCGACACCTTACCCAAAAGAGAAAAGAACAAAAAACAAAAATGGATAACTAACACCATCTTAGAAAAAATGGAAGAAAGGAGACAAGCGAAGAACACTGCCCAATACAATAAAATAGATAATGAGATACGCAAAATGTGCAAAAAGGCAAAAGAAGACTGGCTCAACCAAAAATGTAGAGAAATAGAAACTATGGAAAGCAAACAAGACCTAAGAGGAATGCACACAGAAATAAAGAGAATGACTAATAAAAATAAAAAAGCCACAGAAGGTGGATGCATTGCAGACAAAAAAGGAAAAATGCTAACAGACAATAAGGATATCATAGATAGATGGCAGGAATATATAACAGAACTATTTCATGATCAAAGGGACAAGAAACCAGTTATAAAATGTACATCAGGCTATAAAATCTTAAAATCTGAGGTGGAAAAAGCTATAAAAACAATGAAAAGGGGAAAAGCAGCAGGACCTGAAAGCATACAGATAGAGATGATACAGGCACTTGAAGATTTTGGCATTGAAGTGATTACAGACATATGCAACGACATATACCACACAGGATACATACCAAATGAACTAAAAACATCAACTTTCATTGCATTGCCTAAAAAGAATGGTGCAGTTGAATGCAGTGACTTTAGAACAATAAGCCTAATGAGCCATGTTACAAAAATCTTGCTAAAAGTTATACAAGGAAGGATTCAGAATAAAATCAATACTGAATTAGATGAGCAGCAATTTGGATTTAGGAAAAATAGCGGGACAAAAGAAGCCATATTCTGCATGAGAACATTAATCGAAAATACACAGAAGTAAACAAACCAATATATGCCTGCTTCATAGACTACACCAAAGCTTTTGATAGAGTACACCACAAACAACTTATAGAATGCCTAAAAGAGATACATCTAGATGACATGGATATACGACTAATATGCAATCTATACTGGGAGCAAACAGCAATAATAAAATATAACAAAGAGTTCTCTACACCCATTGATATAAAAAGAGGAGTAAGACAAGGATGCATCCTATCACCAAGCTTGTTCAATCTATACACTGAGCAAATCTTTAAAAACATCATAGAGATGCCAGGCCTACAAATTAATGGAAAGATAATCAATAACCTAAGATATGCTGACGATACTGTACTACTAGCAGAAAATCCTAAAGACCTACAACAATTACTTAATGAAATAAACACGACAAGCAAAAAATATGGACTAGATATGAATATCAAAAAGACTAAAACTATGATCATAAACAAAGAAAATACTCAAAACCCACAAGTGGATATCAAAGTTGAAGGAATAGACCTGGAGACAGTTCAGAACTACAACTACCTTGGACATACTATAACCAGTGATGGAAAATGTATAACTGAAATAAACAAAAGAATAGGAATGGCAAAAAGTAATTTTAATGTCATGAAGGACATACTAACATCAAAACAAATAACACCAGAGCTAAAACTAAGAATAGCAAAATGTTACATCTTCTCAATATTCCTATATGGTGCTGAAACATGGACATTAGACAAGAAAACAGAACAGAGAATTGAAGCCTTTGAAATGTGGATATATAGAAGAATAGGTAGAATTGGATGGAAGGAAAAGAAAACAAATGACAAAGTCTTAAAACAACTAAAAATGAAAAGAGAACTTCTGAACACAATTAGAACAAGACAAATGCGATTCTTAGGCCATGTTAAAAGACACAACAGCCTACTGAAAGTGATCCTGGAGGGGAAAATACAAGGTAAAAGAGGCAGAGGCAGACCAAGATTAACATGGACGAGTAACATCAAAAGATGGACAAATCAACCGATGACAACCTGCACCATCAAAGCAAGAGATAGAGCAAAATGGCGCTCCATGGTAGCCAACCTTTGTTGCGGAGACGGCACTCAATGATGATGATGAGCTTGCATGACATCATCATTATCAACAGCATCATCGCCATAATCTTTATCATCATCACCATCATCTAGCTGATTATTGATTTAGGAACATCTTGTTTCATGACAGCTACAGACAACATAAATATTAGTTTAGACTGTTTATTTTTTCGCATTTGCCTATCTCAGGCTACATGTAAACACATAAGAAGTGCACAAACTTTAATTACATTCATACGACTTTGGTTCTTTGGCTCCTTGGTTATCGAAGGCCCCGGTATCACTGCAAACGAATTAAAATCCATAATTGTTCAACCGCCCGTGCCAGTGGAATCATTCGATTTACTAACACATCTCCCAAACAAAGAAAGGTAGCTGTAGTCACCATCATAGCAGTCTCAGCACACGCCAAAAGACATGAGGCGAAACCGCACAGAAAGTGAATACAACCAACTGTTCTCTGCCATACGATATCATCATTAATCATAAACAATTGGAATATCGAAACATGATCAAAACGGATGAAGTACACAGCTCAAGGTGTGCACAGAGCACCTAACTCAGTAGTTCCTGCTGCAAGCCGGACTTGGAATATGAGGAAACTGCAACCAGGAACACTTTTCAGACATAGCCGTCAATGGTTACTGCCGCCTATCCACCATATTGACCACAAGTTCACGCCCTCATGAAAATGCTGATCGTCATATTTTTAAAATGTAGCATAAAAATAGCACATGTCATACGACTACGGATGACAAGAGGTGGACAGCACATTCTTCCATAACCATCGAGCTAGTGCGTCGTGTAAGAGCTCATTATTATCGTCACCATCATCTAGCTGTTTATTCCTTTCGGAACTTGCCTTCCATGAAAGATACTCTGAAATGGTCTCTCTCCTGAGTGAGGTGTCATTCTTCTGTAGCAATAATTTCAAGCGTGCTTGTACAATCTTGCACCCACCTTCTTCTAGATCTACTTATCTCTTGTTTATTTGGAACAATGACCTCTATTGTTATCTGCTATAAACTGATATGTCGTTTTACACGACCACACTATTTCATCCTATTTGATTATATATTTTTTATCAATCAGTTTTCTAAAAGTGTAATCTCTGATAATGATGCTAAGTGAACGATGCGACAGTTACCCCCGGGTGGCTACCAGGACCCCGTGTGAGGGGAAAAAAGAATAGACAATATAATTTAGGTTTATGTGAAATAATTTCAGTGTTAAAGACTAGTTATGTCTTAGCACAAAATTGTCAGAATAATTAATTGAAAAATTGTTACCTATCATGCATGTCGTAAGATGCGATTAAGAATATTTTATATCGTCGTATGTTCAGTCGAGTAGGACATGCACCGAGCGACCAATAGAATTTACTAATGCATTTTGGGAAACGCTTTGAGAAGTGCTGGTGCGGATGTAGAGAATTCCAGACTGCAGTAAAACTGGTTCTATGGATAGAATAGAGCAGAATCGATGCGACAACAAGACGTGACCATACATGCTTAATGTCGTCATCATTATCATCAAGTCTATGCCCCTAGGTGCCGAAAATTCAATTCCCATCGAAGATGTACCCAATGTTCCATATCAATTCTACTATTCATTTTGCTCGATACCATACTATCTAACGCTGTCACTCGCTCTCCCCTCTTCGTTACCGCAAATAATTAATACGTCATTTATAAAACACTTTTACATTTCACTGCGACAGCTTTACAATTTCTTCAAACAATAGATTACATTACACAGTTACAACAAACGCAATATCCATTTTATTTAGTCCAAAAGGAATGATTAAACATTAAAAATGTGCATTGACCTGCCACATCACATCTTTTACAAAATGGATGTGCAGAAATGTCCAATGTAGAAAACACTCGTTTAATTCTGAGCATTCAAAAGAAAAGGTTAAATTTGTGTTTAAGTGAATGTTGAAATGTAATCGTCACTAAGTGACGCAAATCAAAGAAAGCAGGATGGCAAGCATACTGACATTTCATTTCTACACGAGATAGATAAACATGTAAAAGATATAACCAACAACTTAAGTCTCCAAATTGGATAATGTTTATAATAAATATTTAACAATTTCGAGCTGTTACGTAGTCGTACATTTCGACAATCTGTAAATTTTCATTTTGTTAATGTTTTAAACCTGTTTAATTCCGGAATTGTTTTTGTTGGTTTGGACTGAATTACCTAACTTGAGGATGTGACCCGTATAACGTCATCGGGTTCAGACGCCTGTTTAAATGTTCGTTATAATTAACAAGACGAGCACAACCACAGAGATGTCGCGGGACAATAAATGATGTTTTAAAGAGAAAATATCATTTGGGTTTGCGTGAAATAATCTCAGTGTTAAAGTCTAGTTATGTTTTAGCACAGAATTGTTAGAATGATCAATTGAAAAATTATGTCTAAGCCTAGAGGTATGAGAAAGATCACTTCAAGAGTTATGTCTTTGCATAGATGTATGAGAAAGAACACTTGAAGAGTTATGTCTTAGCATAGAAGTATCAGAAAGATCACTTGAAGAGTTATGTCTTAGCATAGAAGTATGTGATTTCTCAGAAGAATGTTGAAAGTTCCACGGACAGCTAAGAAAACCAATAAAGAAATTCTCAGAGACCAACACAAAAAGGGAACTCCTAAAAAACACCAGAAAGAAACAACCAACATTTTTGGGAACATCATGAGAAGAGGAAAGTTGGAATACTTGGTTACAACAGGCAAAAGAAAAGAGAGATCGCAGACAACAAATAGAGAAAATACTGGATAGCTTGATGTCATGTCATGGAAAACAGTCAACAACAGAACTGATACGACGCACTGTGGATAGAAGATTGTGGAAGGACATGATTGCCTGCGCCAACTGGTATGGCACATGATGATAGAAGTATCAGAAAGATCACTTTAAGAGTTATGTCTTAGCTGAAGTGTCATATTTATTAACTTTACAAATAACAAGGGGAGATTATCAGTTTGCTTGGAAAGATTATCGGCGACTTTGAAATCAATTTCTGAAATCGACTTTGCATTCTCCTATAGAAGAAATCATAGGCATGTCTTACAGTATAAAACAGTGCAATATTTAGCGGTACAGTACAAAACAAAATAAAACAATACGATATAACACAACACAATGTAAAATAATTTGATGTGATATAACATAATACACCACGAGATGGCATAACATGACATAATGTGATGTAAATACATAATATAACATAACATAATATAATACAATATAATATAATACAATACAATAGAATAGAATAGAATAGAATAGAATACAATACAATACAATGCAATACGATACAATACAATATAAACATTATTCTTCAGCTTATGCCATGCTTTCATACATTTAGACTAGTTGGGCCACAAACAAGACGGCACATTTGAGGTAATCACCGGTTCCCCATAACTTGCCAGGTAGGGTTGTTCCTGGGGGTCATATTTGTTGTCTGAAGGTGTTTAGTGTTGCAGTCCTGTAGTACACGCTCTGGAGTTTGTCTGGATGCTCCGCAATCACGTGCTTCAAAAGTCACTGAGTCATATCTTGTGTTGGTGTGCTCTGAGGCCGCAGTGACCTGTTTTGTGTCTGAATATCATGGTCTGCTCATGTCTGTTTTGTTTGTTTAAACTGTCATGTTCTGGATTTTCCGTTCAATGCACTCCATCTTGTTTCACTAGCTTGCTTCAGAATTGTTTTTATTTCTTTCAGGCTCTGGGATTAGTTGGGCCTTTGAAGCTTCCCCCACCTGTTTGTACGAGTTCATCTGCTTTCTCGTTTCCATGGATGCCACAGTGTGGTGGTATCCACTGCAGGACTAGTTCTGTCTCTTTCTGACAGCAGACATGCATTGTTGAAGGAGTCAGTCTTGTTTATATCATATAATAAAAATATGGAGGTTCTCTGTAAAGCTAGTAGAAAGCGAAACAAAAATATAAAAGTGCATGTTACAGATAACGGGTATGTTTTTGTTGTTGTTCTGTCTTATACCAGTAGATCGGTAATACACACATTTATATTATTTTTTCCTATTTAAAAGAAGAGATTAGTGAAAAATAAGGAAGGGAACAATTTAAGAAAATCCCACATATAATTAAAATACAAAATAATAATTATATAACCATTGAATGTCTTCTTCTTCTACCTTTCAGCTCCATGTGGAGCATGGGTTTTCAACAAACACTTTCCAAGCCGTTCTGTTTCTTATCATTCTTTTAAGATCGTTCCATATCTTCACCATCATCTTCATCTCTGCTTCTATCTGTCTTCTCCAATAATTTCTTGGGGTCTTCCTCTTTGTCTTTTTTGCTTGAGACTTCAAAAAAGGGTCTGTTATGTAATACTCTCAGTTGGCTTGCGCAGTGTGTGTCTTATGGTACATTTCCATAATTCCAAGTTAGTGATTTTATCCTGCCATTTCCATCCTTTTATTCTGCGTAAGCATCCATTAATGAAAGTCTGTATCTTCATGATTATCCTTTTAGTTTTTCTCCATGTTTCACAGCCATATAATAAGACTGAATTAACATTGGAGTTGAACATTTTAATTTTAATATTTAACCTAATTTCTTTGGACTTCCATATATTTCCCAGTGCAACAAATGCTCTTCTTGCTTTTGATATCCTTATTTTAGTATCATTTTCTATTCCTCCCTGTTTGTCTATATTACTGCCCAGATATATGTAAGATTGTACGTCTAGTAGAGGTATTTCTCTTATTTTTATTTGGTTATTGTCAACTGCATTAATTCCTATAATGTTGGTCTTATCACTGTTTATTTTCAGTCCCATCTGTTGTGATCTCTCATCAAGTATGCACATTTTATCCTGCATCTGTTGATGGCTGTGTGATAGGAGAACTATATCATCAGCAAAGTCTAAATCATCAAGTATGCACATTTTATCCTGCATCTGTTGATGGCTGTGTGATAGGAGAACTATATCATCAGTAAAGTCTAAATCATCAAGTATGCACATTTTATCCTGCATCTGTTGATGGCTGTGTGATAGGAGAACTATATCATCAGTAAAGTCTAAATCATCAAGTATGCACATTTTATCCTGCATCTGTTGATGGCTGTGTGATAGGAGAACTATATCATCAGCAAAGTCTAAATCATCAAGTATGCACATTTTATCCTGCATCTGTTGATGGCTGTGTGATAGGAGAACTATATCATCAGCAAAGTCTAAATCATCAAGTATGCACATTTTATCCTGCATCTGTTGATGGCTGTGTGATAGGAGAACTATATCATCAGTAAGGTCTAAATCATCAAGTATGCACATTTTATCCTGCATCTGTTGATGGTTGTGTGATAGGAGAACTATATCATCAGTAAGGTCTAAATCATCAAATGACCACTGGATTCCATTTCTGTTTGTTTAGTTATTTTCATGATCCGAGACTTGTCCATGTTTGTGACGTTTTTCGACTTATTTTTTTTTTTACAGTACGGGATAGCCAGTCCCATGCCCAACCCTCCTTACTCGCCTCTTACGCACATGCATGGTAGGGAACAGCGCCACTATTCTTTACTCCATTTCGGGCCCCGGCAGCGCACGTGCGAACCAGTGGATGTGCTTGTTTGTAAATCTATACTGTTCTAATACGTTGTGTAGTAAATTAGTGGTAGAGCAAAAACTTCACATCTTAAAATGTAACATTTCGATTCTTGAGAGACGGGTGCAAAACAACATATTTGGTAACGGCTACAGCGGGAGTGAAAGCAGTAATATGGAAGGCATGGTTCCCGGCAAACACAAGGGGGATAGACCAAGAAGAAGGTGGTTTCAAGACATCAAGAAGGCGTTGAATATTGCAAATATATGAAGTGGGAGATGTGGCTAGAGACAGAGATTCTTTCAGACAAGCTATGGTGAATGCAACGTTCTGCGAAAGATGTGGCTAGAGACAGAGATTCTTTCAGACAAGCTATGGTGAATGCAACGTTCTGTGGAAGATCTGGCTAGAGACAGAACTTCATTCAGACAAACTATGGTGAATGCAACGTTCTGTGTCAGACAAGCTATGGTGAATGCAACGTTCTGTGGAAGATGTGGCTAGAGACAGAGATTCTTTCAGACAAACTATGGTGAATGCAACGTTCTGTGGAAGATCTGGCTAGAGACAGAACTTCATTCAGACAAACTATGGTGAATGCAACGTTCTGTGTCAGACAAGCTATGGTGAATGCAACGTTCTGTGGAAGATGTGGCTAGAGACAGAGATTCTTTCAGACAAACTATGGTGAATGCAACGTTCTGTGTCAGACAAACTATGGTGAATGCAACGTTCTGTGGAAGATCTGGCTAGAAACAGAGATTCTTTCAGGCAAGCTATGGTGAATGCAAAGTTCTGTGGAAGATCTGGCTAGAAACAGAGATTCTTTCAGACAAGCTGTGGTGAATACAACGTTCTGTGGAAGATCTGGCTAGAGACAGAACTTCATTCAGACAAACTATGGTGACTGCAACGTTCTGTGTCAGATAAGCTATGGTGAATGCAACGTTCTGTGGAAGATCTGGCTAGAAACAGAGATTCTTTCAGACAAGCTATGGTGAATGTAAAGTTCTGTGGAAGATCTGGCTAGAGACAGAGATTCGTTCAGACGGGCTATGTGAATACAACGTTCTGTGGGAGATCTGGCTAGAGACAGATTTTTTTCTGACGGTTTATGGTGAATGCAACGTTTTGCAAAAGACAAGCCACCTGATGATGATGAGAATTAGCACTTTGCAAACTTTCAAAGATAAAATGGAGTAGGAAATAATAGAAAACTCTAAGAGTTCTGTAACAGGAAGCAATATGATCATCAGAAAAGACTCACGCCGAGAAAGTGATTCAGTCCATTAGCTTCTTGACAATCAAAATGGGATGGGCCAATAGGGCTCGTCATTTTGATTTTTTTAGAGATGGATCGCTTGAGTAACATCATGATGGAATGTAAAACTGATTGTATGAGAGTGAGCACTAATGACGAAGAAGAAAGAAAGACGTTTAGTACCGGCCTCCACTCATTGCCATTACTGGTGTAAAGAGATAGCAAAAGTAACTACCGGTTATTTATTCAACGTCACTTATACATTGCACCGTGCTTGGTTACGCCAACATCAAACGGGAGCAGAAGGACGAACTTGATGGTGTCTCTGTCACAAAAATAGTAACGCTTCAGTTGCTTTTTTCTGAGCTATTTCCTGGTGAAGTTCTTTTATTGTCTGTTTTCCTCTATCTATTTTATTTTCTATTATTTCTTTTAAATCATGAATTAGCTTCTACAAGGATTTCTCTCATTTTCAATGACTGACTCAAGAATAATGTGTATGCACTTCTTGGTACTGCCAAGTTAATGTCTTGAAGGGGTAACTTCCTCTGCAACAATCACTGCACTACATCACTTAATAGTTTAGCCCCTGGCACATTAGATAGCTCTTAGTATATTGTCTCCATTTCCTTTGCACAAAAACGATGTGATTTTGTATGTTTTAATTTAATGTTCAATGAATCACGTCCCAACAGGTCGAACGCGGTTATTGTATTATTTTGTTTGTTTGTTTGTTTGTTTAGACTACAGAAATATTAGTTTCAACTGTTTATTTATTCTCATTTGTCTAACTCAAGATTACATGTAAACACATAATTAGTGTGGGGGCCTCGGTAGCCTAGTTGGGAAAACCACCCGACTGGGCTAGCGATGTTCTGACAACCCGTGTTCTATTCCCGCTGGAAGTATTGTGAGTTGTACTCGTGGTTGGAAACAAATATACACAGCAGTCTACACAACCGCTGACAGAAATGGGTACCAGGGTATTGTATAACATTTCCACCGTTTATCTATCCCTTAATTGTGAGTTCAATAATTTTTCTTATCCTCATTAAACTGTTTCTTCTTAATGTTTCCTTTCTTATTTGCCTTTTATTTTCGAGGGGAGATAACGTAGTCTATTGTCTGTTACCCTTGCTTTGGTTTCTCCTGCGGTTGTTTTCTAGTGTGTCTAATATTTCATCAATCTGTATTTTTGTTGTCGACCCTTGGGTTTGGTGCTTTCGCAGCATTATTGCAGGCTCATTGTTTTGTATCTTCATCTGTATGTCCTATTTTGTGACCAAACCGCTTTCTTTCTGTTGTGTCTTTATGTATTCAATGGCGGAAATTATTTATAACTTTTTTCCGTTCTTCATTCTGGAACTGCGCCATACTAAACCTTTAAGTCCGTAAAGGACATCCAACGATCATGGCTACACTCAGCTGAACAAAGTCATGCCACTTCAGACTGCTAAAATGGAGTGGGATGTTTAATGTGATACATATTTTGGTAGATAAGTTAACACTATCAGGGAAAAATTCTAAAAAAATTCAAAAATAAAATTCACGCTTCACTCAAGTTTCATTCACGCCATTAGACTTACATAGAGACAGACAGACATGTAGATTAGATAGAGTAGATAGGAAGAATAGATATGATAGATAAATTGAAATACGGACGGATGGATGGATAGATAGATGAATAGATAGATTAGATTAGATAGATAGATAGATAGTTTAGATTAGATAGATAGATAGATAGATAGATAGATAGATAGATAGATAGATAGATAGATAGATAGATAGATAGATAGATAGATAGATAGATAGATAGATAGATAGATAGATAGATAGATAGATAGATAGATAGATAGATAGATAGATAGATAGATAGATAGATAGATAGATAGATAGATAGATAGATAGATAGATGATTGGATGCATGGATGGATGGATGGATGGATGTATGGATGGATGGATGGATAGATAGATAGGTAGATAGATAGATATATATATAGACAGACAGACAGACAGACAGACAGACAGATAGATAGATAGATAGATAGATAGATAGATAGATAGATAGATAGATAGATAGATAGATAGATAGATAGATAGATAGATAGATAGATAGATAGATAGATAGATAGATAGATAGATAGATAGATAGATAGATAGATAGATAGATAGATAGATAGATAGATAGATAGATAGATAGATAGATAGATAGATAGATAGATAGATAGATAGATAGATAGATAGATAGATAGATAGATAGATAGATAGATAGATAGATAGATAGATAGATAGATAGATAGATAGATGATTGGATGGATGGATGGATGGATGGATGGATGGATGGATGGATGGATGGATAGGTAGATAGATAGATTTCTTTGCCCAGATTTTCTGACAAAATATCACATCTCGTTTAGCAATTGCAAATGAACCTAAGGGATGGATGGACAATAGATTCACTTAGCACCTCAGGAAGCTGTTGTCACGGAACGTGCCTCATCATAATCAGGCAATGAATCAAAGTAAAAGGAAACAAGACGTACTCAACAAACAACGGCTTAAATCACATGCTCAGTTCGCCCCGAAATCCACAAAATTACATATTTTAAATGTACGAAATGTAACCACGATTTCTAATACACAATGTAAACTCTCTCTCTATTGACCTTTCGAGCCGTAACCGGCCCATAGGGCGTAGACCAAGATACACCTTCTCCTATATGAATTTTTGTTCTAGCAGTTTTCTTTTAAAGATATTTTATCAAATCTCGCCATCTGTCTCTGTTCTGTGCAAGCAGTTCTATCTCATTGAGGGAGCCGATTCCTGCTGCTCTTGCCTCTCTCATCAATGTTCTTCTCAGTGTCTCCCTGGGTCTTCCTCTTTTTCTTTTACCTGTTGTTTCCCATATGAGGGCTTGCTTTGCTATTCGATTATTATCTCTTCTCATCACATGTCCAACGTATGACCATCGTCTTTTCTTTATTACTGAAGATATTAGTGGTTGATTGGCGATTTCTCTAATTTCCTCGTTTGTTTTGAATTCGTTCCATTCTATACCAAGTATTTTCCTTAGACATTTATTAATGTAAACTACAGGGTGTTTATAAAGTCTCACTACACTTGGTATCTAGGTCAATTTGAAAAAAAAATGTTTATGACGTCATCACAATATGTGCTCCCACTGTCAATGAAATTTGTTGAATAAGTTTATTGCTACTGGAAATGTGGAAGATGCTCCACGATCTGGTAGGCCTGCTGTGAATGATGAAATATGTTTAGATATCCAAGACAGAATCCTTAAAAGTCCAGACAAGTCATTAAGAAAACTGTCGCAACAAGTGAACTTACCATTGAGCACATATTGTGATGACGTCATAAACATTTTTTTCAAATTGACCTAGATACCAAGTGTAGTGAGACTTTATAAACACCCTATATCATCATCATACAGTGCCGTCTCCGCAACGAAGGTTGGCTACCATTGAGCGCCATTCTGCTCTGTCTCCTGCTTTGATGGTGCATTTTGTCATAGGCTGATTTGTCCATCTTTTGATGTTACTCGTCCATGTTAGTCTTGGTCTGCCTCTGCCTCTGTTACCTTGTATTTTCCCTTTTCAGGATTAATTTTAGTAGGCTATTGTGTCTTTTAACATGGCCCAAAAATCGCATTTGTCTTGTTTGAATTGTGCTTGTAATGTAAACTATACTTAACAGTTTTGTCCTTTTTTTTTGGGGGGGGGGGGGGGGTGGGGAGAGGGGAGAAGTCACTGATTCTCATTTTTGATTGATGCGTACTCTTCAGTTAACAGACACTGACATGTTGAGAAGGGAATCTTAGAAACTACAGACATGTTCGGGGTGCAGTGATAATGACCCATTAAAAAAACAAACAACTCATTAACTCTGATTTGACTGTAGGACATATCCTTCACAAATGTAAATCCTTCATGCTATGAAATCAAAACTGTATCCTTCGATGCGACCTCAGAAACCAATTCATTTGGAGACTTTAGTCATTTTTAAACAACAATGCATTTCATAGATTACACCGGATTTAAATTTGAAAAAAAATAGTGAAAAATTATATTTAATTCACAAAACTTATTTTTTTTTTACAGTTTTACTATTCCATTTTGCTGTAATATTTGTGATGTTTATTTATGTTGTTTCTGTGTGTTTTCTTTTGGCTTTGACCTGCTCTTCATGTAGGATATTTATTCAAACAACGAATTGTATTGAGTTGGAATGAAATTATTTTATTTCTGTTCTTTCACAACTGACGATGTTGGCAATTTTGAGATTGGACTTTAAGTGACTGAACACAATTTCAGTTGTTCTCAGCCTTGGCAGAGAACACAAATGTGAAATAATTATTGAGTTTTGTTTTAAAGAAATAAAAGTACTTTCATGGTCACTGCTTGATGTTATTTCAAAGTCATGTTTTATGCGTGGATATATTAAACGTTGCTACCAAAGAGCAGATTTGCATCTTTGGAAATAATAATTCACATATTGCCATTTAATGATTGCAGCCTTGGTGGCTCAGTATTTAGTGCGTTCGTTTCTGATAAAAAAAAGGATTATATTCAATTTCCAGATGCGAAGAATTTTTTAATCAGGTCAGCAAGACCACGAAATTCTTCCATGCTTAAAAATATTGACACCATGGAATCTCCACGGTTTCGTCATACGTTTTTTCAAGCTTTGTAGAGAACGTTTTCATTTAATAGAACAGCTTATTTGTGTCTGTAACAATAAAAATGTAAAGTGCCCCCGTCACGCCAAGTGGCGTATAGGGAATATGGTGTTAGTGACCATCAATTTTACAGACCTTCGGCACATGATTTGTGGGGTATTGTGGTCGGTATTACGCCCGTTCCGTTTTACTTTCCCAGAAAAAAATCCGGTACCCATTAAAGGTTGGGTGAACCGGCAGCCGTCGGTTGGGATCGAACCCTACCTCTTGTCCCTTGTAGTCCAGTTCACTAACCACTGAGCTATCGCTGGTATATTTGTGTCTGTAACAATGCTATATTGCTGATACTCTACCGCAGTAGATGTGGATTTGAATAACTTTCATTTTGTTTATCCTGCCATAGATTGATTTGAAATGAAAGATGCATCAGTTGTCCGTTCGAGCTGAAGATAATGCAGAAATTTTAGACTTTCTATGTCTGTCAATATTTACTGTTAAGCATCAAAATTTGCACCGGATATTGTATCTCCTAATATATCCCACTTCTCGACGAGCATCTCAACCATTGGCAAGCGGATGCCTGCTGTTGTTGCTGCTCGGTTCATTGTTCTTCTTAGTGTTTTTCTAGATCGGCCACTTTTTCTTTCGTCCTCTGTTTGCCATTTGAGTTTGAGCACTTTCAGCAATAACAGATTCATGTCTTACTTTGGTTTACTGACTCCTCGGACTTCAATCGAGCAGGTACTGGGCAAGCAGAAGCGTAGGCCGCAACGATACCAAGAAGAGAAAATCATCAAGAAAACTATCACTTCTTCTTTCCTTCCTCATCTGCCTTTCAGCGTCGAGGGGAGATATAATTTGCGGTCTTTTGCTCTTCTGTTCACGTCTGCTGCTGTTATGTTTGCTAGTGTTATAATATTCCATCCATCCATCTTTTTCGTGGTCGACCCTTGGTCTGGTGTTCTCACAACGTTTGTTGAAGGCTCGTTCTGTTGTGTTTTGATCGTTCTGCCTTGTCACGTGGCCAAACCATTTTATCTGCTGTTTCCTTATATATTCTACTGCGGGGGCTATTCCTAGCTTTTTTCTCAGTTCTTCATTTCTGATCTTATCTCACTGACTGGTTCCTGTCATTCGTCTAACACATTTCATCTCTGTAGATGTTATTATTCTTATTGTTCTTGCATCTAGGGTCCAGATCTGGCATTTGTATATGCAAACTATCATAATTAGCACAAATGTTGCAAGAAGAATGGAGCAAAATGCCCCAGCACCGGATCCCACGTCTCACTGGCTCGATGAGAAGACGCTCAAGCAGCGGTAACAGCTCCAAGTGGACACTCCACGGTACAGATAACAAGGTTTTATTTTCCTTGCATATAGCGCACATATTTCAGTTGTTTTCTTTTTTCCGTGGCACTTCCACAAATATCAAATCGATTATTTTGTCCGTTGTTCAATGTTCACCAAGTTTTACTTCACGTCGTTCAAGCATTCACACACAGTCACCTTTATAGTGTTGCACAAGAACTTTAAAAAAGTAAAGTACCCCCGGCACGCCAAGTGGCGTGTAGGGAATATGGTGTTAGTGACCATCAATTTTACAGACTTCGGCACATGATTTTTGGGGTAATGTGGTCGGTATTACGCCCGTGCCGCTTTACTTTCCCAGAAAAAAAATCTGGTACCCATTAAAGGTTGGGTGAACCGGAATCAGTCAGTTTGGATCGATCCCTACCTGTTGTCCTTTGTAGTCCAGTTCACTAACCACTGAGCTATGGCGGCTCCCTTATAAATGCACATATACACTATAATTACTGGCTAAGATAAGATGTTTATTAACTATTGTTTATCTTACAATTTATACAATATCCTATTCGACATTAATAAAAAAAAATATGAATGTAGCATATATAAAAGAGTGAATAAAAGTCCCTTTTAAAACACACAAATTTAGAAGATGACGCCCCATGAATATCATTGAACTTTATTCTGTGGTTCTCTAATCTGTCATTAAAAGATTCCTAATTGTAAAGAAATGAGTTAAAATTGTAATGTCATGAAGAATATGCTAACATCAAAACAAATAACACCAGGGCTGAAACTAAGAATAGCAAAATGTTATGTCTTCTCATCATTCCTATATGGTGCAGAAACATGGACATTAGACAAGAAAACAGAACAGAGAATTGAAGCTTTTGAAATGTGGATATATAGAAGAATAGGTAGAATTGGATGGAAGGAAAAGAAAACAAACGACGAAGTCTTAAAACAACAAACAATTCAAAGAGAACTACTAAACACAATTATAACAAGAAAAATACGATTTTTGGGCCATGTTAAAAGAACAACAGCCAATAAAAGTAATCTTGGAGGGGAAAATACAAGGTAAAAGTAGCAGAGGCAGACCAAGACTAACATGGACGAGTAACATCAAAAGATGGACAAATCAGCCTATGACAACCTGCACCATCAAAGCAAGAGACAGAGTAGAATGGCGCTCCATGGTTGCCAACCTTCGTTGCGGAGATGGCACTCGATGGTGATGAAGAAAGAAACGAGAAAAAAAAGGGAGGGTAAAGTCCTAAACCCAGATCCTAAACACTAATATAATTTTAGAATTTAAAAACCACTGTAGTTTTGTGGGGACCAAGTAAGAGGAGATCACTCGTTTCTCTGAAATATTTTATGTGCTTAAACTAGAAAATTGCCCATCTAGTGATGATGTTATGGAAGCGAATCATGGACAGTAGACAAACAAATGAAAAAACGATTAGAGGCCACAGAGATGGGATTTCTCAGAAGAATGTTGAAAGTTCACTGGACAGATAAAAAGACCAATGAGGAAGTTCTCAAAGAGGCCAACACAAAAAGGGAGCTCTTAAAAAAACATCAGAAAGAAGCAATCAACATTTTTCGGGCACATCATGAGAAGAGGAAAGTTGGAATACTTGGTTACAACTGGCAAAATAAAAGGAAAGAGACATCGCGGACGACAAATAGAGAAAATACTGGATAGCTTGGTGTCACGGCATGGAAAACAGTTAACAACAGAACCGATACGATGCACTGTAGATAGAAGATTGTGGACGGACATGATCGCCTACGCCAACTGGCAGGGTACACGATGATGATGAGTGTTGATGTGCAAACACTGGGAAAAAACTCTCTCACTTATCGAGTATACACAACGTACATTTCATTGGACACGTTTTTTCTAATGTCTCTGTTACTCTGGCAGTATTACACCGTTTTGATCTTGTCATATTTTGTCATCTTTATCGCTTCATCATCATCATCATTGAATGCCATCTCCACATCGAAGGCTGCCTCTGCCTCTTTTACCTTGCATTTTCCCTTCCAATATTACTTTTATTAGGCTGTTGTTTCTTTTAACATGCCCCAACAATTTCATTTGTCTTGTTCTAATTGTGCTTTGTAATTCTCTTTTCATTTTTAGTTGTTTTAAAGCTTCATCGTTTGTTTTCTTTTCTTTCCATCCAATTATACCTATTCTTCTATAAATCCACATTTCAAAGGCTTCAATTTTCTGTTATGTTTTTTTGTCTTATGTCCATGTTTCTGCTCCATACAGGAATATTCAGAAGAGGTAACATTTTGCTATTCTTAGTTTTAGCCCTGTTGTTATTTGTTTTGATTTTAGCATATTTTTCATGGCATTAAAATTACTTTTTGCCATACGTATTATTTTGTTTATTTCATGTGTACATTTTTTCCATCACTGGTTATAGTGTCCCAGGTAGTTGTAACTCTGAACTGTCTCCAGATGTATTCCTCCAACTTTGATATTTAATTGTAGGTCTTGAGAATTTCCTCTTTATCGCATATAAGTCTGTAACATAACAGAAATATAAATAATTTATTTTAATTTCGAATTATTGCCCAGTCAGTTCAGTAGTATGGGTATTTTCTCTCAGCAACAGGCCGCTGAATCCATAACAACAACATCATCAACAACAACAAGCACAACATCAGCAACACAACTCGGAAATAATCCATTAAATAAACTTTGACTCTGGTTTAATATTATTATTATTTTTGGTTTTCGTTTTTGGGAGAAAATGGTGGCAGAAAGGGGAGAGATGCTGTCATTGCTACATCATTCCTGTCTGACTCTAGACAACCTTATTATCTTTACCTTTAACCTTTGCCCTAACAAGGTCACACCTGTCGGCTTATACGATAATTGTTTTATTGAATTTGACACCAAAAGTTAAATCCTGAGCGAAATCCTGAAAAATTGCCACTCGGAGACTCCCTTTATTTTAATGATGAATTTTTCCGTTAAAATCTTAACCTTTGGTCTACATAACAATACTTTTTTTGAGAAAAATATTTTAACTGGCTGCGGGTACAAGTTAATTTTACAATATCATGCGTCATCACACGTGACAAATTAAACGTTACTCATGACCTCTGTCGGTAACCTCAATTAAAATGTCTATTTGGTAATCTATGCTTGTCAGTACTCACAATTAATTTGAGATTGAGATAGACAAGGATTGAGTCGTTTATCTAATCTTAATAAGATATTGTTCTTTTTTAACATTCGCCCGGAAGTCGTTCCAGATTTTAATGAAACCTTATATCAATACTGTCTCTAGAGCATTACGTTCAGGAAATGAGCTTCGTTCGAGGAATCACTCTCACGACGAACAAAGGATAAGGAGTATCAGGGGTCCTAAAAAATGAAACAAACTCACATGGAATAACGAGGAATAACGAGGGCAGGTTCACACTATTATTGTTTTTATGAATCTACGTTATGAAGCAGCTCTCACATAAAAAGCCACATTATTATCGTTACTTTGGTCACAAAACAACAGTTCAGTATTGTTATTTGTTATAATGAGATCAACAGCCCCTCTTGGGATTTCAAACGCCTTTTACAGACTAGGAGTAAACTTAAAAGTACACATTAACAACCGCGTACTGAATATCAGACTATTTCCAAATCTCTACACAAATTTAGCTGATTTAGGACACAAATAACTCTCAAACATGGACAAATATGAAATTTTGAATTTAACAAACACGTTCATTGTTGTTTATGTTCAATGTATTTACTGTTCATAAAGACGTTAATTTAATTTTTTCCTGCTTTTCATCTTATTAAAAAGGGAAACGAGGTGTGGCCGAGGAAAGGAAGAAAAGAGACAATATAAGTATTTGGCGGTGTTTAAACGTGACCATCCTTGATGGATCTGTGATGTCTGTAGCAACATGATTTTCCTTTCCCACTTTTCTCTCCACTTCCTCCGCAACTCGACCACTGTCTAATCTAACCGTCCTCTTCTCTTTAGCCATATACAGTGTCTGAATGAATGTACAATGATTTGCGGTCAATATGGTGGACAGGCGGCAGGAACCGTTGAGACTTTGTCTGAAAAGTGTTCCTTGTTACAGTTTCGTCATATTCCAAGTCCGACTTGCTGCCGGAGCTACGGAGTTTAGTGCTCTGTGCACGTCGTGAGCTGCGTTTTTCGTCCGAATCGTGTTTAGATATTCCGATAGCTTACGATAAATGATGGATGATATCATACGATGAGGGACAGCTCAGTTGCGTTCATTTTCGGTGCCGCTTGGCCTTATGTCTTTTGCCGTGTGCTATAGCTGCTATAATTGCTATGATGGGTACTGCAGCTGCTTTTCTTTGTTTGGATCCTTCAGTGCGATGCGTTTTAATTCGGATGATTCCACTGGCACTGGCGGTTGAGCAATTATGGATTTTAATTCTTTAGCAGTGATACCGGGACCTTCGACTAACCATAACCATGCCCAAGGGTTATTGAATAAACATACAAGTGAGCCAATCAGAGCCTTGAAGAACGAAACTTTTGCCGGTCCTTTGAAGGTTGCTGTGGTTATTTTTTTTAACATTGTAAAGATCTTTTGTGATCCCTTGATTTGAGAGTTGTGTTTTTTTTAACATTGTAAAGATCTTTTGTGATCCCTTGATTTGAGAGTTGTGTTTTTTTTTACATTGTAAAGATCTTTTGTGATCCCTTGATTTGAGAGTTGTGTTTTTTTTTAACATTGTAAAGATCTTTTGTGATCCCTTGATTTGAGAGTTGTGTTTTTTTTAACATTGTAAAGATCTTTTGTGATCCCTTGATTTGAGAGTTGTGTTTTTTTTAACATTGTAAAGATCTTTTGTGATCCCTTGATTTGAGAGTTGTGTTTTTTTTTTAACATTGTAAAGATCTTTTGTGATCCCTTGATTTGAGAGTTGTGTTTTTTTTTTACATTGTAAAGATCTTTTGTGATCCCTTGATTTGAGAGTTGTGTTTTTTTTTTTAACAAAAGAATATGGTGGAATATTTTATAAATAGAACATGTATAAATAGATTTATGATTATGCACATACAAAGTATATTTATAACATTATGTGCTTAAAATATATAAATACTGAGTATCATGTTTACCTCAGAGAGCCGCATTAGTTCAGTGGATAGTGAACTGAACTACAAAGGACAAGCGGTCGGGTTTGATCTTGATCGACGGCTTCCAGGATCATCCAGCCTTAAATGGGTACCGGATTTTTTCTGGGAAGGTAAAGCGACATGGCGTAATACCGACCACATTACCCCCAAAATCATGTGCCGAATGTCTGTAAAAGATTATGATCACTAACACCGTATTCCCTATACGCCACTTGGCGTTACGGTGTTCTTTACTCTTTGTTTGTTTGGTAACCTCAGCAAAGAAGAAATATCAACAATACTCAACCGAGAATCTTGGCTACGTCACTGCAAGGCCAGAAATAAAAACTCATGGTTAAATTTGTAATCCAATCTTTCCTTTCTATTGAGAGTATGCGACCATGTAAGTACGAACATATTTGGAAACGTCACATCAAGAAAAAAAAAACCCTGGAATATTTTGGCGCGTTGCGAAATAATATTTAATCTAGACAGACCTACGATGATAAATGGTGTTCAGTAATCTATAAATGTAAATGACAAAGGTTTAATCGATTCTCACGGAATATTCAAACTAGTAGCCAAAGAAGGACAACCACACACAAAAGGGAGAATCTTGATTTTTCCAGGTGAATTTATTATTATTAGAACTGCCACATAATATATATATATATATATATATATATATATATATATATATATATATATATATATATATATATATATATATAATGTTTCTTCATTTTTTCTTCCACATTTGCCTTTCAGCGTCGGGTGGAGATATAGTTTTAGGTCTTTTGCTCTTCTGTTCGCCACTGCTTCTGTTATGTTCCCTATTGTTTCTAATATTGCATCATTTCATCTTTTTTTCTGTGGTCTGTTGTTTTCGCAATGTTTAGTGAAGGCTCGTTGTGTTATGATCTTTCTGCCTTGTCACATGCCCAAAGCATTTTGTCAGTTGCTACTTTATATGAATTCTATACGGGGGTTTTTCCTAGCTTTTTTTCGGAGTTTTTTATTTCTGTTCTAATCTCTCACGCTTTTTCCTGTCATTCGTCTAACACATTTCATCTCAACAGTGATACTTGTTCTTATTACTCTTGCTTCTGGGGTTAAGGACTGGTATTTATACCACAACGCTGGGAAGAAGATTGTAATGTAGAGTGCCCGTTTTGTCTCTAGGGTTATTTCCTTTGATCGACAATAGTGGTGATAGCTATCCAATGATTTCACGAGCTTTGTTGTCTCTTGTTCTGCTGTATTTGAATTGTCGATTGTCACTAGACTTCCTAGGTATTTTAATTCCTCTACCTGTTTTAGTTGTCTGCCGTCGATCGCTATGTTGGTGTACTGTTTCTCTATTGCGACCTTCATGACTTCTGTTTTCTTGATATTTATTTTCATGTTGTATTTTGTGCCTGCGCTGTTGAGTTTATTTAAGTTTTCGTGTAGGTCTTCTATTTTTCCATGTATTAGTGCCTGATCATCTGCCTATAGAAGCTCGTTGATCTTCTCTGTCTGTGATGTGTTGGCTAGCTTGCATATATGGTCCATGTATGTAATAAACAGTAGGGGGTATAGTACGCACCCCTGTCTTACACCTGATCTAACTTCAAAGTGGTCTGTGTAGCCTGCTGCTGTTCTGACTGTGCAGCTGCTGTTGATCTAGGGACTTTTAATTATGTTTTTTTTTTAGATTTTGGCTTACTCCATATGTTGTTAATACACCCTATAGTTGTTCTCTGTTTAGTTAATCGAATGTTTTTTTTTTCTTTTACAGATCATTGAAAGCTATGTACATATTGTGATTGTATTCTGTCGTTTTTTCTGTTAGCTGTTTTTGGGGTGAATAGTGCATCAGTAAATCCTCTGTTTTCTCGGAACCCCATTTCAGATTCGCTTAACCGTAGTTTTATAATTCTTTTTGTTCCATAATTTTGGAGTAGAACTTTCCTACATGTATGAGAAGGGTTGGTTACTTGGTTGGTTAGCTAGTAAGTTGGTTGGTTGGGTAGTTAGTAGTTGGTCAGTTAGTTCGTTAGCTGGTTGCTTGTTTAGTTGGTTCGTTAGTCAGTAGGTTGGTTAGCTATTTTATTGGTTAGTGAGCTAATTAGATGGTTAGCTAACTAGTTAGTTGTTCGGCTGGTTAGTTATTTCGGTAGTTAGTTGTTGTTTGCTTGATTGTGTTGATCTACGTCACAGATAAACATAGGGATAACTCTCAAAGTTTCACGATTCTACCCTCAATACATCATCCAGCGTGTAGCGTTTAACATTTCAATTCTATGCTGCTCTCCCTTTGGTGCATAGGGTTCTCAGATCCACATTTTAATTATCTTCACTCTCTCATCTTCTTTTTTTATATCAAAACGCAATACTTACTAATTTTTCATTGTTACTTTTCATAAGTAATTATTTTTATTTTTTTAGATTTGAATTAATGTTTAAGTTGAAGTCGTTAATGTAAAAAAAAATCAAATAACCAATGCAAAAGAAAGAAACTAGTCAACGCAAGAATCACTCATGTTACCAATAAATTGCCATATTTCCAGTGTGAAGAGTATTTAATGTATAATTTAACATGCAATGTGGCTTTAAAACATTAACAACAATAATAACAATAATAACAACAAAGTAAAAGGCAAAGTACAACAAGAGCTGAATATGAAAAGGGTATTGATTTGTCGTTGTTACTTGCGCGTGTAGCAGCTGCCTGAATGAAAAAGGTGAGTCTTCAAGAAGTGCGTTTATGAAAGGCAGAGATTGTTCTTGAGACATAAATGAGAAAAATAAAGAAATCTTTATTAAAATTAGGAATGGCATAAAATAGTGTAGTGGAATGAAATATGGCAGTTGAATAACGTACTGTAGACATAAATAAAGGGGGGAAAATAGTGAGAGCAGAATGTGTTGATATTTGTCTTTTGATGTTAATGATTGCCACGTTGGAGGTATTAACACGTATAAACAGACTCCTCTCATCATCATCGAGTGCCATCTCCGCAACGAAGGTTGGCTACCATGGAGCGTCATTCTGCTCTATCTCTTGCTTTGATAGTGCAGGTTGTCGTAGGCTGATTTGTCCATATTTTGATGTTATTCGTCCATGTTAGTCTTAGTCTGCCTCTGCCTCTTTTACCTAGTATTTTCCCCTCCAGGATTACTTTTAGACTCCACTGACTATCGTTGACAAATTCTCACGTAATAATAACAATATAATTTATAATTCAGTATTATCATCTTCAAGTTTTGCCTGTGCGGGCGTAGGTAATCATGTCTTTCCCCAACTTTCTGTCTCTACATTTGATTGTCAATACTTTTGTTGTAGGAAAGCCGAGATAGATCAGCGGAATGTGAAGTGGAGTACAATAAGAACAAAAGGTTAGATTCGATCCTGATCGACCGCTTTTAGGTTCACTCAGCCTCAACTAAGTATCGGATATTTTACGTAAAAAAAAAACCCAGCACGGCGGTAATACCGACCACATTATTTCACAAATAATGTGCCGCTGATGATAGATAACAAATAATGTGCCGCTGATGATAGATAACAAATAATGTGCCGCTGATGATAGATAACAAATAATGTGCCGCTGATGATAGATAACAAATAATGTGCCGCTGACGATAGATAACAAATAATGTGCCGCTGACGATAGATAACAAATAATGTGCCGCTGATGATAGATAACAAATAATGTGCCGCTGATGATAGATAACAAATAATGTGCCGCTGACGATAGATAACAAATAATGTGCCGCTGATGATAGATAACAAATAATGTGCCGCTGATGATAGATAACAAATAATGTGCCGCTGATGATAGATAACAAATAATGTGCCGCTGATGATAGATAACAAATAATGTGCCGCTGACGATAGATAACAAATAATGTGCCACTGATGATAGATAACAAATAATGTGCTGCTGATGATAGATAACAAATAATGTGCCGCTGATGATAGATAACAAATAATGGGCGCACATGTTCGTTACATGTCACGAGACGTGATGGACACTTTAATTTATTTTTGCATACTGTTGTTGGCTTCCTACCAAATAATTATTCTGAAGTATATAGTTATCTACTGTTCTGTTTCCTCTATTTTTTGTTTCCTAAAATGATATCCTTTCCTTTCATTTTTACCCCCTTCACGCCAAGTGGCGTATAGGGAAATATGGTGTTAGTGACCCTATAATTTACAGACCTTCAGAACATGATTCCTTCACCCATTATAGGCTGGGTGAACCGGAGCCGTCGGTTGGGATCAAACCCTATCCCTTGTCCTTTGTAGTCCAGTTCACTAACCACTGAGCTATCGTGGCTCCCTAAAATGATATGTTATGTTAAATTGTGTATATAATACAACGGCTTGTTATCTCTGTATTTTTGCAGCGATACTTTCATTCCTCTATCATTGGTTTTACTGTTTACTTTCATATACACTCCCTTAGAGGCGTAACATTAGTTGCTTTAGTCTTTCCTTATCCGCATGTTTGAAACATCCTGTTTTGAAATATTGCAGTACATTATATTATACTTTGGCTATTATACGCAGTTGTGTTAAAAACAATACTTGATAGAAATTTCGAAGCAAGCTAGTGGAACATAATCATTTACAGACCAGAGGGTAACATTAATAAGTGGGAAAATAACAGCTTATCCCAACGTTCTATCAAAGCAGTGGACATAATAAAAGGTTGTAAATCCATTATAACGAACATCTGTAGCGAAGATTTTAGAAGACGTGTTGGCTCGGAGCATACAACTGCGTATCTATTATTCAATCCATAAGAACTCGTGCATTTCCCTACGTCACGTTGTTCCTAAACACACACACATACACACATACACACTGCCACGCCCAGTTTAAGTTATCTCCTTCTAATGCAAAGCTATACTATCTCCTATATAAAAACAGTTGGAATACTTGGTTACAACTGGCAAAATAAAAGGAAAGAGAGATCGCGGACGACAAAGAGAGAAAATACTGGATAGCTTGGTGTCATGGCATGGAAAACAGTCAACAACAGAACTGATACGGTGCACTGTAGATAGAAGATTGTGGAGGCACATGATCGCCTACGCCAACCGGTATGGCACATGATGATGATGATAATATAAAAATAATCCGCTGGTCGGCTGCAACGACGAACTCGTTAATCATAAAATTTACATTATGGAAATAACTGACAAACTCAAAATCAGGCACGCGTTTTGGGTAAACGATAAGAAGAAATACTTACGACACGAGAGAATTATGTTTTGGAAGAACGATTGTGCATCTATTGTGTACGAAGGGTGTGTGAGTCTGTCGAAGGCCGAAACATGCACAACTAGGGCACCGTGTGTTTGGGCTGTCAAGGGCCAAAATAATAATACCAACATGATGAGAGTTTGAGCATGTCTGGGGCCAAAATAATAATACCAACATGATGAGAGTTTGAGCTTGTCGAGGGCCAAAATAATAATACCAACATGATGAGAGTTTGAGCATGTCTGGGGCCAAAATAATAATACCAACATGATGAGAGTTTGAGCTTGTCGAGGGCCAAAATAATAATACCAACATGATGAGAGTTTGAGCTTGTCGAGGGCCAAAATAATAATACCAACATGATGAGAGTTTGAGCTTGTCGAGGGCCAAAATAATAATACCAACATGATGAGAGTTTGAGCTTGTCGAGGGCCAAAATAATAATACCAACATGATGAGAGTTTGAGCATGTCTGGGGCCAAAATAATAATACCAACATGATGAGAGTTTGAACTTGTCGAGGGCCAAAATAATAATACCAACATGATGAGAGTTTGAGCATGTCTGGGGCCAAAATAATAATACCAACATGATGAGAGTTTGAGCTTATCGAGGGCCAAAATAATAATACCAACATGATGAGAGTTTGATCATATCGGGGGCCAAAATAATAATACCAACATGATGAGAGTTTGAGCTTGTCGAGGGCCAAAATAATAATACCAACATGATGAGAGTTTGAGCTTGTCGAGGACCAAAATAGTAATACCAACACGATGAGAGTTTGAGAGCACGTAAATAGTAAACTAAAAAAAAAAGTCTTAGGGGTATAACGGGTTTGACGAGACGAGCGATTATGACGAGGGGCAAAACAAGAACAGTGGTATGCGGAGTGTTTGAGAGTACGTCGAGGGGCAAAACAAGAACAGTGGTATGCCGAGTGTTTGAGAGTACGTCGAGGGGCAAAACAAGAACAGTGGTATATCGAGTGTTTGAGAGTACGTCGAGGGACAAAACAAGAACAGTTGTATATCGAGTGTTTGAGAGTACGTCGAGGGACAAAACAGAAACAGTTGTATATCCAGTGTTTGAGAGTAAGTCGAGGGGCAAAACAAGAACAGTGGTATGCCGAGTGTTTGAGAGTACGTCGAGGGGCAAAACAAGAACAGTGGTATGCCGGGTGTTTGAGAGTACGTCGAGGGGCAAAACAAGAACAGTTGTATATCGAGTGTTTGAGAGTACGTCGAGGGACAAAACAGAAACAGTTGTATATCCAGTGTTTGAGAGTAAGTCGAGGGGCAAAACAAGAACAGTGGTATGCCGAGTGTTTGAGAGTACGTCGAGGGGCAAAACAAGAACAGTTGTATATCGAGTGTTTGAGAGTACGTCGAGGGACAAAACAGAAACAGTTGTATATCCAGTGTTTGAGAGTAAGTCGAGGGGCAAAACAAGAACAGTGGTATGCCGAGTGTTTGAGAGTACGTCGAGGGGCAAAACAAGAACAGTGGTATGCCGGGTGTTTGAGAGTACGTCGAGGGGCAAAACAAGAAGTGTGGTATATCGAGTGTTAGAGAGTAAGTCGAGGGTTATAACCAAAACTGCGGTGTATCAAGTGTTTGAGAGTATGTTTAGGGTTAAAATAAGAACAGGGGCGTACCTAGGGTTGAGAAGCAAATTTAAGACACGTGCGTGCGCACACATTTACATCCAGGTAAAGAATATAAATAATGTGTCCTTCATTGATTATTCTGCACCTTTCTTTTCAAGTCCGTTCAATAAAAAAATATGTGCACTCTATAGAGAAATCGTATAGAGTATTTCTGAGCATAAGGGTAGACACTAGCTTCTTGTGCTACAACGGCTCCACTATCAGTAATAGGTAATACAATTAGTTGATTTATTATCATCTTAGGAAGAACATTATTATACTTGCATGATGACCATTAGCAGAATTCAATCTTTATATAACACAGGATGATTACAGTGCAGAGAACAAACAGCAAAAACTTTCCAGGATGATTACAGTACATAGAGCAAACACCACAAACTTTCCAGGATGATTACAGATCATAGATCAAACACCACAAACTTTCCAGAATGATTACAGGACACAGAGCAAACATCACAAACTTTCCAGAATGATTACAGATCATAGATCAAACACCACAAACTTTCCAGAATGATTACAGTACAGCGAACAAACACCATAAACCTTCCAGGATTATTACAGTACAGAGAACAAACACTAAAAACTTTCAAAGGGAAATTGAAGAACAATTGCACACAAGATTATGATGTAGCGATATGTTTACACTGAACAAAGGAAACAAAATAAAAATGTGTAATACACTTTATGTATATAACCTTCAACACTGGAGAATACAATTATACTTAATTATAAAAATTGTTTATCGGGATTGGAATATTTAACAGAAATGTATTGTAACGCGTTTCGGACCGATCCATGTGTATATATATATATATATATATATATATATAATATATATATATATATATATATATATATATATATATATATATATATAAGTATAGCAATCAGACAATAGAAACAAGAAAAAGAGTTCCTTAAATGTTACGTAAAGCCAGTCTTAACATATGGATGAGAATCATGGACAATATGACAACAGAGAAGAAAATCACTGGAGTCTGTAGAAATGTGGTTTTACAGCGGAATATTGAGAGTACCATGGACAGCTAAAAAGAGTGATGAGGATGTTATGAGAGAGGTCAAAGCAAAAAGAGAGCTAATTTCCAATATTAGGAAGAAACAATCATAATTTTTTGGCCATGTGATGAGAAGAGAACAACTGGAATATATTGTTACAACTGGAATAATTGAGGGACGAAGAGATAGAGGGAAGCAAAGAGAAAAGATAATAGAAAGCGTAAGAGGATGGCTTGGCAGAAGGTCAACAACAGAAATGATAAATAGCTGCCGAGATCGAAAGTTGTGGGGAGACATGATTACCTACGCCAGCAAGCCCGGTACTTGATGATGATGATGATGATGATGATATATAAGTAAGTAAAGTACGCCCGTCACGTCAAGTGACGTGTAGAGAATATGGTGTTAGTGACCATAAATTTTACAGACCTTTGGCACATGATTTTTGGGGCAATGTGGTCGGTATTACGCCCGTGCCGCTTTGCTTTCCCAGAAAAAAAAAATCCTTCACCCATTAAAGGTTGGGTGAACCGGAGCCGTCGGTTTGATCAAACACTACCTCTTTTCCTTTGTTGTCCAGTTCACTAGCCACTGAGCTATCGTGGCTCCCTATATATATATAGTAGTTATATGAGGTGAAAACAGATCTATACCTATGCTTCATAGATTACACCAAGGCATTTGACAAAGTAAAGCACCAACAATAATCACAATTTTAGAAAGCATAAACGTATATTGTAACAACTGGAAAAACTGAGGCACGAAGAGATAGAGGGAAGCACAGAGAAAAAATAACAGACAGCTTAAGAGAATGGCTTGGCAGAAGGTCAACAACAGAAATGATAAATAGCTGCCGAGATCGACAGTTGTGGAGAGACATGATCACCTACGCCAGTAGGCCCGGTACTTGATGATGATGATATATATATATATGCACATATGTAAATTTCACGCGACCATATATTCCATTTCGGACCATATATTATCTTATGCTGTTTAGTACCTTGTTCATTCAATCGCTCTCTCTTTCTTCATCTACGAAGAAACGCCGATGACCAAACACATTCCATGTATTGCACCTTAACAATGTTAATAAAGATAACGTTTCTTTAAAACACAAGCCTGACTATAGATCGGTGCATGGGTAAAACGCAATTATAGATTAAAAAAAAACATGCACATATATATTCCTTACGTAATACTTCCCCAAAAATGGGAGAAAGATATAATGACAGTTACGAGAACGTCCTATATTACTTTCTATCATATTATAACTATTACCCTGATTTATTCTTTCTTCTAGTTCTATTCTGGTGTTACATCGCCGGGATGGTGTTTGTGATGAATGCAGCTTCGATCTTTACTTCGTCTATTTGCAGTTTTGATTTGAACGTCGAATCCTGGACCAGTGTATTGTTCTTAGTTGATAAAACGTAGGAGAAATGTGATGTGTGTTTTCTATTGTTTAGTCATTTAACGTGTACAGGCGTATTGGTGTAACTTGCTTTGGGTATTTAAGTACATATTTTACATCCAGTTGTTTCTTTCTGTTGTTCTATCTATCTATCTATCTATCTATCTATCTATCTATCTATCTATCTATCTATCTATCTATCTATCTATCTATCTATCTATCTATCTATCTATCTATCTATCTATCTATCTATCTATCTATCTATCTATCTATCTATCTATCTATCTATCTATCTATCTATCCATCCATCCATCCATCCATCCATCCATCCATCCATCCATCCATCCATCCATCCATCCATCCATCCATCCATCCATCCATCCATCCATCCATCCATCCATCCATCCATCCATCCATCCATCCATCCATCCATCCATCTATCTATCTATCTATCTATCTATCTATCTATCTATCTATCTATCTATCTATCTATCTATCTATCTATCTATCTATCTATCTGTCTTTCTGTCTGTCTGTCTGTCTGTCTGTCTGTCTGTCTATCTATCTATCTACCTATCTATCCATTTATCTATCTATCTATCTATCTATCTATCTATCTATCTATCTATCTATCTATCTATCTATCTATCTATCTATCTATCTATCTATCTATCTATCTATCTATCTATCTATCTATCTATCTATCTATCTATCTATCTATCTATCTATCTATCTATCTATCTATCTATCTATCTATCTATCGATCTATCTATCTATCTATCTATCTATCTATCTATCTATCTATCTATCTATCTATCTATCTATCTATCTATCTATCTATCTATCTGTCTATCTGTCTATCTGTCTGTCTGTCTGTCTGTCTGTCTGTCTGTCTGTCTGTCTGTCTGTCATTGGACATTCCACGACGGCAGCTTTTCCATATCAATAACAAAGACAATCACATATCTTGGGTTGGAACCGGAAATAATATTTGTGAAATCTATTATTAATTTCTGCGTACATGATGTAGAGTCCATCATTCTGTTTACAGGGGGGCAACTGTAGTTTGATGTGGTTAAAGGCATCACGATGCATAGAAATGTGAAACTGATGTAAAGCTGATGATAATAATACAAATTAAAAAAAACATTTAAATTTAAAAAAAAATAAAATGAAAGGGAAAAAGTGCTGTGATAACAAATACTATATTTATTTTATTTATTTTGTTACTATACCAGTTTTTCCTTTTTTTAAATTTTCATCATGTAGTTTGATGTTAAGTTGTCTTGCTAAACATGGTCAGTTAATTAGTTGCGCTATGAACAGTGAATCAAATCTGATCAAGATCCTAATCCACATAGTCAGTCTGGCCAAGTGATTAGGGACTGAGAGGGAAGACAACTTGAAACAGGGAAACGCCTTGTTTATGTCGAATTTGTTGATTTGGATTGAATCAACAGCAAAGATGCTCGATACCCACATACACACACACACACACACAAATAAATACATAAAGACAAACTGTTGACTATAATAGAAACTTGACAACGACAAATTGTCGACCAAAAATGTAAACTAGACTTAACGCAAAAAATTGTCAGTCACAAATAGAAACTAGACTTAACGACAAATTGTCAATCACAAATAGAAACTAGACAGTACGACACATGGTCAACCAAAAATTATAAAAACTAGACTTAACAACAAATTGTCAACCAAAAATAGAAACTAGACTGAACGACACATTGTCAGTCACAAATAGAAACTAGACAGTACGACACATTGTCAACCAAAATTAGAACTAGACTTAACGACAAATTGTCCACCAAAAATAGAAACTACACTTAACGACAAATTGTCCACCAAAAATAGAAACTACACTTAACGACAAATTGTCAGTCGCTAATAGAAACTAGACTGAACGACACATTGTCAACCAAATACTATAAACTAGACTTAACGACAAATTGTCCACGAACAATTGAAACTAGACCTAACGAGAAATTGTCAATCAAAAATAGAAGCTAGACTTTCAATGTTAACAATCTGGTGAAACAACAAATTGTTAATTTCAACAACATGTAAACATAATTAAAAAAAATAAAATGTATTATGCTCGTATTTTGCATAACAACTAATTGTCGTAAAGTGCGTGTTTGCGTGTATGTGTATGTGAATGTGAGAGAGTGTGTGTGCGTGTGTGTAACTCATTTCCATCTGCGGTAACAATTTTTCGATTTGTGAGTTTATAGCGGGCGCTGGCATTTTGTCATCACTCTGTACTGTTAACATTGACAATCTGAGGTTTTATTGTACTGTTAACATTGACAATTTGAGGTTTTATTGTACTGTTAACATTGACAATCTGAGGTTTTATTATACTGTTAACATTGACAATTTGAGGTTTTATTGTACTGTTAACATTGACAATTTGAGGTTTTATTGTACTGTTAACATTGACAATTTGAGGTTTTATTGTACTGTTAACATTGACAATATGAGGTTTTATTGTACTGTTAACATTGACAATCTGAGGTTTTATTATACTGTTAACATTAACAACCTGAGGTTTTATCATACTGTTAACATTGACACTCTGAGATTTTATTATTAACATTGACAATCTGAGGTTTTATTATTAACATTCACAACCTGAGGTTTTATCATACTGTTAACATTGACACTCTGAGATTTTATTATTAACATTGACACTCTGAGATTTTATTATTAACATTGACAACCTGAGGTTTTATCATACTGTTAACATTGACACTCTGAGATTTTATTATTAACACTGACAACCTGAGGTTTTATCATACTGTTAACATTGACACTCTGAGATTTTATTATTAACATTGACACTCTGAGATTTTATTATTAACACTGACAACCTGAGGTTTTATCATACTGTTAACATTGACACTCTGAGATTTTATTATTAACATTGACAATCTGAGGTTTTATTATACTGTTAACATTGACAATCTGAGATTTTATTATTAACATTGACAATCAAAGGTTTTATCATATTGTTAACATTGACAATCTGAGGTTTTATCTTACTGTTAACATTGACAATTAGAGGTTTATCATACTGTTAACTTTGACAATTTGATGTTTTATTATACTGTTAACATTGATAATTTGAGGTTTTATCATACTGTTAACATTTGCAATCTGAGGTTTTATTATACTGTTAACATTTACAATTTGAGGTGTTATCATACTGTTAACATTTGACAAATATAGGTTTTATCATATTGTTAACATTGACAATTTGAGGTTTTATCATACTATTAACATTGACAATTTGAGGTTTTATCATACTATTAACATTGACAATTTGAGGTTTTATCATACTATTAACATTGACAATTTGAGGTTTTATCATACTGTTAACAGTTGCAATTTATCTTTACTCTTGGAAGCAATAATACCACGTATCATATTTCTACACTGTTAACATTGACAATTTGTTGTTTAACCTCTATCCATTTTTGGTTGACCATGTGTCGTTAATATACATTCTTTTATTACTCGACTATCGAGCAGAAGGACAGTTCATAGGTGCCATATAGAACCAATTCTGACCTATGGAAGCCAATCATGGACAGTAGACAAATAAATGAAAAGACGATTAGAGACCACAGAGATGGGATTTCTCAGAAGAATGTTGAAAGTTCCCTGGACAGCTAAAAAGACAAATGAGGAAATCCTCAAAGAGGCCAGCACAAAAAGGCAGCTCCTAAAAAAACATCAGAAAGAAACAATCACAATTTTTCGGGCGCATCATGAAAAGAGGAAAGTTGGAATACTTGATTACAACAGGCAAAATAAAAGGAAAGAGAGATCGCAGACGACAAAGAGAGAAAATACTGGATAGCTTGGTGTCATGGCATGGAAAGCAGTTAACAACAGAACTGATACGATGCACTGTAGATAGAAGATTGTGGAAGGACATGATCGCCTACGCCAACCGGTATGGTACATGATGATGATGAGGATCGAGCATCTTTGTAAGTGATTTAATTCTATTAGTCTTGATCATCACCATCAGCATCGAGTGCTATCTGCGCAACGAAGGTTCGCTACCATGGAGCGCTATTCTGCTCTGTCTTTTGCTTTGATGGTTGTCATAGGCTGATTTGTCCATCTTTTGATGTTAATCGTCCATGTTAGTCTTGATCTGCCTCTGCTTCATTTACCTCATATTTTCCCCTCTAAGATTACTTTTAGTAAGCTGTTGTGTCTTTCTCTCTCTCTGCGATCAACATAGAGTTATTGTGTCTTTTAACATGATCCAAAAATCTTATTTGTCTTGTTTGAATTGTGTTTAGTAGTTCTCTTTTCAGTTTTTTTTTCTTTTAAGTCTTAATCGTTTGTTTTCTTTTCATTCCACCCAATTCTACCTATTCTTCTATATATCCACATTTCAAATGATTCACTTCTCTGTTATGATTTCTTGTCTAGTGTCCATGTTTCTGCACCATATAGGATTGTTGAGAAGATATAACACTTTGCTATTCTTAGTTTTAGCCCTGGTGTTATTTGTTTTTGATGTTAGTATATTTTTCATGGCATTAAAATTACTTTTTGCCATTCCTATTCTTTTCTTTATTTTTATTTATTCATCTTGATACTTTCTTGTTAACCTATTTAATGACAATTTATCGCTATTTGAACACTATTCTAATTTCGAAAGTTACACAAATCACATTTGTGGCTGCCTTGAATGCTGTGGACAATTCTATTAACTTTTCAGTAGAATTTTAAAAAAGTATCTTTTCTCAGCAAATAAGTTAATAATGAAATAAATAACAAAACAACACTTATAATCACCAAAGAGGGAAACAGCGAACACTTTGTAACGAATTCAGTCAAGAAATCACGTGATCAGCAAATGACATTTTAACCCATTACAAATGACTTTCCTTCCCGACCGTACAGAAAGCTGCACATTCTTTTCTTCATGTTTTCCTTCTTTATTGTTGTTTCTACGCTTCTTGTACAAATACTTGTTTTCGATTTCTCTTTTTTCACGTGGTCTTAAAAAATCTGTATATTTATTTAAAGCAAATCGCGTTATTATTATCATGTTACAATTTGCATTTTATATTTTTATTGAATTTAATTTGACCTGTTTCTATGCATGTTCTTCTTGAGTAGGTATTGTAACAAATTGTTTGTAAGTTCAAACAAGGGGAAGGAGGTGGAGGAGGAAGGGGTGGAGAGGGAGAAGATGAACAAGAAGAAGGAGGAGGAGGAGGAGGTGAAGATGAATAAGAAGAAGGAGGAGGACAAGAAAACAAACAAGAAGAAGGATGAGGAGGAGAAGATGAACAAGAAGAAGGATGAGGAGGAGAAGATGAACAAGAAGAAGGTTGAGGAGGAGAAGATGAACAAGAAGGAGGAGGTGGAAAAGATGAACAAGTAGAAGGATGAGGAGGAGAAGATGAACAAGAAGAAGGATGAGGAGGAGAAGATGAACAAGTAGGAGGAGGTGGAAAAGATGAACAAGAAGAAGGATGAGGAGGAGAAGATGAACAAGAAGAAGGATGAGGAGGAGAAGATGACCAAGAAGAAGGATGAGGAGGAGAAGATGAACAAGAAGAAGGATGAGGAGGAAAACATCTATCTATCTTTCGTTCGCCTGAAGTATTGTCTATATCTGCAATGTCGTTTCCTGTATAAATTTTACTGTCTTTTGTAATTCTTGCAGTGGCCCATATAGTTTTGTCTGTAGTGTTGTATCTATGGGCCAATGGATTTTCCTCAGTCTACTATATTCAGTGCAGTCTTGAAGTATGTGTTCAGCAGTCTGGGGTGCCTGTCCACATGTACAAGTAGTTGATGTGCCGATCTTGAATTTTGTATACATGTGACTATGGAGTCGATTGTGTCCTGTTCTTAGACGTATAATGATAACTTGTTCATATCTATTCATATTATGACAGGCATCCTGATTTGGGGCTTGTGGTCCTCTGATTGATTTGATTATCTGTTTCTTATGATGGTATGTAACTGATGTATCTAGTTGTGTGCCTGTTGAACCTTCCTTTGCCAACTGATCTGCTTTCTCATTTCCTGGTATTCCACAGTGAGACGGGATCCACTGCAGGGCAACCCTGTGGTGCTTGCAGAGTTCAGTCAATAAGGTCTGCAGATGGGGTAATTTTCTGGATTGTAGTGCCTGGAGTACTGATCTTGCATCTGTCAAAAACACTACAGGCTGTGGGCTAAGATTACTGTTCAGCAGTTTTTCTATTGCCAACTTTATTGCTTGTATTTCCGCATCATAATTGTGACAATATTTCCCTGTTGCTATTTTATTCATATCCCTAGTGTTATTTGGGTATTCTATATATGCACCTGCTCCCCCATTTTTTACTGCATTCTGTGCTGATCCATCTGTATACACACGAATCCATAGGTCTTGTGGGTATTCTTCATCCAGGAAACTGAGAGCTATTGTTTTTCGCTGTAGACTATTTTGTTCCTCTTTGTCAACTATTCCTTTCACTTCTGTCCGTATTTGAACTGATAATCCTGATTCATCTGTCCAGGGAGTCTGTTCTGGTATGGGCAGAAGGGGTTTAACAACTCTTGGCATGTCTGGTGTTTGTCTACTAATACGCTTGGCTTGGTGGATAAAGCTGCTTCTCTTAAGTCGTCCCAATGCAAGATTTTGGAATCTGTCCTTCATTGGATGTCTCGGCATGCATACAAATTTTTCTGCCTGTATCAGCACCTTTGTGTCTCTCCGTTCTCTCAGTGCTGGTATCCTCCACAATTTCTCCATCTCCAATATTGGTGTTGATTTCATTGCCCCTGTGATGACCCTAAGTGCCTGGTTTTGTACATTATCCAGTTCTTGCAATGTGGTGTTTGATGCTGAGCACCATGCGGATGATCCATATTCTAAATGTGGGCGTATACTCTGTTGGTAAACTTTACTGAGTATTTTCCCACTCGCACCCCATGTGGTTCCACACAACTTTCTTAGAATAGCCAATTTCCTCCTTGCTTTTTGGGTTGCCTTATTTATCTGCTGTTTCCAAGATAGTTTGTTATCAAATGTAACTCCGAGATATGTAGCTTGTATGTCTTCTTTCACAGGCTCATTGTTTATGTAGATGGCTCCTGCTTTTTGTTTTGGGGAGAGTGTGAAAAGTGTAGTACTGCATTTGTCTGTATTGATGCTGATGCACCATCTATTTGTCCATGAATTCAGTGCATTCATAGCTCTTTGTAGCAATTTGGAGGCCACTGTTGCATACTCCTCTGTGCACCACATTACCAAGTCATCTGCATACATTGCCACTTTGATGCCATGTGGTAGTTCAGTAACTAGGTCATTGATGTAGATAAGAAAAAGTGTTGGAGATAGTACCCCTCCTTGTGGAACGCCCTGGCGCAATAAGACCTTCTTACTCTTAAGACCATCCAGTTGCACTCTGGCTCTCCTGTTATGCAGGTATGCTTTGACCCATTTGTACATCCTGCCATTTACTCCATAATTTCTCAGTTTCTTCAAAAGCCCTTCCTTCCATACCTTATCAAATGCTTTCTTTAGGTCTATCCATGCTGCTAGTACCAGTTTCTTTTCTTGAAACGCATCTTCAATTTCCTGGGAAAGATAGGTTGCTTGATCTTCGGTAGAGTAACACTGTCTAAAGCCTGCTTGTTGTGGGACAAGGAGATTTTCACTTTCCATGTACCACTGCAGTCTGAGATTGATTATACGTTCCATTGTTTTACACAAACAGCTTGTAAGGCTGATTGGTCTATAGCTGGATGTCATTGAACCATCTTTTCCTGGCTTTAGTAATGGTATCATAATTGCTTCTCTCCATGCCTGTGGCACTCTGCCTGTGATCCAGCAAATGTTGTAGATCTGCAGTAGTTTTGCTTTAGCTGTAGTTCCCAAGTTCTTAATCATTTCATTGGACACTCCATCATTGCCTGGTGACTTCTTCATTTTTAATTTGGATATTGCCAGCTCTAGCTCTCTTTGTGTAATGGGTGTTTCCATTACTTCATGTGTGGTCTCTTCTTGTCTTGCATTTTGTTGTTTTAAACGGGTCTCTTGTCGTTTTTCTAGGCTAATTTCAATATTATTGTCATTTGCAAAGGAGTCTGCAAAGTAATTTGCTGCTTGTTTACCTGTTAGAGTGTTTCCATCCTTCTTCAGTGTAATTTTGGTGTTCCTTTCTGTACCCTCATCATTCAGCTGTTTTACAAGCTTCCACACTTTTCTTGTGTCTCGTTCAAGATTCAAAGACTCTGTTTTCTCTTTCCAGCTTCTCCGTCTGGCTTGTAGTTTAGCCCGTTGAAATTTGGCTTTAGCATGCTGGTAGTTGTTGTGGTGTTCTTGGCAAGGGTTATTTTCTGCTTGCTTTCGAGATGTTTCCATGTCATTGTGCAGTTCTTCTAGTTCACTACTCCAGTATGGTTTGTAGTGTTTCCGTGCCCCTCTAGGTATTGTTTCACTGGCAGCTTGTATTATTAGTCTACTGAATTCATCAACTATTTTGTTGATGTCTCTATCTGTATTTATATCTTTAGTCAGTACACTGGTGTAGTGTTGATACATTTTCCAGTCTGCCTTTTTGTAATTCCATCTGGAGAGAGTGCTGCTCTCCCTGATGGCCTCATTTTGCACCACTAAAAAGACTGGTCGGTGATCGCTGCCTCCAAGTTGTTTCCCAACAATTCGTGTGATATTCCAATCCAGGTCTGGTGAATGGAAAGCAAGGTCTGGTGTAGATGTGGTATGCCATGATCTGGAGTAGAATGTTGGTGGATCTGTTGTCTGGTTTAATAGTATAAGCCCATTGTCATCCTGCCAATTTTCAAGCTCTTCACCTCTCTTATCCATATGTTCATAGCCCCAGCTCTGTGAGTGGCTGTTAAAGTCTCCACATACAATTATTCTTTCTTTTAATGTAATTGTGTCTAGTGCTAGTGGGCGGTCACTCGGACAGTAATAGTTAAGTAGATGGAAGTCTGTATTTCCTGTCCTGAGGTGCAGTATTTGATATTCCGCCCCATCCATATACACTTCAATCTGACATGCATTAATGTTGTTCCTTACAAGAGTCAGTATTCCGCCCTTTTGTCTATTTATTCTGTCAGATCGGTAGCACTGGTATCCCCTAATCTTCAAGGCTATGTCGTTGTTTAGATGGGTTTCCTGCAAACAGCATATGCTTATTTGTTCTTCATGCAGGATATTTTCTAATTCTATCTTTTTACTGTACCCATCTCTTTTGCTGTTGATGCCTTCAGCATTCCAGTGCATTATTTTTAGTGGTCTTATTTTGGATTGGCCAGTAGCTCTATTCTCTCGCCCCCTGACTCCACAGAGCGGTTGAGAAGGACATCCAGTAATAGAGGTTGGGCCCTTTCGAGGCTGAGGGCCCGGCGCTGCACCTGCCTGAGTGCCCATCACAGGGCGAGTGCCATATCGATTTGCGGTTATAGACATACTTCCATATGCGTTGAGTGCGTGGCATCCTGATTGTTGTGCGCCTTTTGGCTGGTTGCCTCCGACTTCAGCACTTCAATTTGCTAGAGCAGACTGTGGTCTTGCTCGGTTGTAGGAAGGCCTGGCAAGTCTTAGTTTTCAGTCCCTGGTGACTGTTAAGCCCCATCCCCACGACAAGGAGCTGGCCTTGATGAGGGGAGGAAAAGATGAACAAGAAGAAGGATGAGGAGGAGAAGATGAACAAGAAGAAGGATGAGGAGGAGGAGGAGAATTTGAACAAGAAGAAGGAGGAGGAGAAGAAGATGAATAAAAAGAAGGAAGAGGAGGTTAAGATGAACAAGAAGAAGGATGAGGAGGAGAAGATGGACAAGAAGAAGGAGGAGAAGAAGATGAACAAGAAGGAAGAGGATGTGAAAAAGAACAAGAAGTAAGAGGAGGAGAAGATAAGCAAGAAGGAAGATGAGGAGAAGATGAACAAGAGGAAAGAGGAGGAGATGCAGAACAAGAAAAATAAGGAGTAGGAGGAGATGAACAAGAAAGAGGAGGAGGAGGGGGAGAACAAGATGAAGGAGGAGGAGAAAAAGAACCAAAAAAAAATAGAGGTTGAGGAGATGAACAAGAAGGAGGAAGAGAAGAACAAGAAGAAGGAGGAGGAGAAGAAGAAAAAGGATGAGGAGGAGAAGAACAAGAAGAAGGAGGAGGATAAGAAGAAGGAGGAGGAGGAGAAGAACAAAAAGAAGGAGGGGGAGGAGGAGAAGAAGAACAAGAAAAAGTATAAAGAGAACAAGAAGAGGAAGGAGACGAAGATCGTTTAGGCTATCGAAATAGTGTGTTTGTTGTAAAGTATTTCTAGAATTTTTTATTGATCGAATCAGGTTCCTGTTTGTATTGTTCTTACAATTTTATTTAGTAGTCTCTAGGACATGAATTCATATTAAGTTCACGGCCACTACCAATATCCGCTGCTGGAAAAGCTCAGGATTTCTTCGTGCTTTATTCCTGATTGGAATTTCTGTTGTGTCACAGTATAATTGATGTAGCTGTTGTATTTGTCGTCTGGACTGTGCCATGTCTATATCCGTGATGCATTGTGCTGTGGAAGAGTGTTTGCAAATACATTGTTCTTATATCTTGGACATTCCATAAGTGTACTGCCTCTTTAGATGTGTTTATAGATTACACGATAGTCAATAGTTGCCGTTGATTTCTTTTTCTGTTTCCATCTGAAGCATTTCAGTTTGATTTTACAATTGCTTTAAAAAACAAAAACATGACAAGATCTATCTTAACCACGCTCGCATTGCGATACAGTAAGAGTAGGTTTGATTCCAGGACATTCTTCAGTTGATTCTAGTTCTTTCCTTTTTAATTTATTTTCCATCCTCTGGAAGTTATAGTTGCGGTCATTTCCATGTCTTTGACCACTCCTGCTAATGTGATTTCTTGTGTTTTTTTTTTTAATATTCAATTGGTCTATCTTTTTCATAGTTGGCCTTTGGGTGTGGTGTTCTAATATTGTTTGTTGATGACTCGTTGTTTCATATTGTGCTCGTTATGTCTTAAAAAAACTTAGAATTTACAGTAAGATTGACAGTTTCTTGGTTTTTGATAAGCCATAAGCGAATAATCAGAATGTTGGTAGACTGTTACAAATAGTAACTGAATTAGATGCGTTGGTTTCGCCTTATAGGCTCCATGTTTCTGTGAAACATGTATCAATGGCAGAAGGAATCAAGTTATTTAACAGTAACAGCAGAAATAATAGTGAACGTTTGTCATTCTGAATAAATTATAATTGATTATAAGCATCTTATACAAGAATCGATATAACAGGACGTTGCAAATACAAGCCATTTTAGACTGCTGACACCATGAGGAGGACATCAATGTGCCTGGTTAAAGCTAAGACAAGTAAGTATACGACCGGACAGAGAACGTAGATTTGACCAGAAGTGTTACGTAGAGTAAGCGTTATTATTTTGTGCCAAATGAGAAACTTAGCAGGCGTGTAAGAAGACTTATCAACCATCACAGAACTGGAGTCGTCAACTCGCTGGACACTGCGGGACTTGCTGAGGAGTGGGATCTGAGCACCTATGGACATATTCGGAGTGTAATGATGATGACCTGCAAATAACTCAATAAGAATTTTGTGCCAAATTTTAAACTTTAAAGTTTAATGCTGTAGGAGGTCGACGCCTGGGAGTCATGATCCAGCTGGTACATCCCCCATAGAGTGTCAAGAAGCTAAAGGGTCGGAACACTTGCTCGACGGGGACTACTTCTGACGATCAGATTGCCTCTTGCTCCAAAGCTATGTATAAAGAGTTTCCTATTACATATATAGTATTGAAGTCAAATTAAATTTTGTGGATGATTGGAATGGTCGTGAGATGACCTGTTAAAATGTGATGTCAACATGCTGGCAAGAACACTTGCCCCCATAGAGTGTCAAGAAGCTAAAGGGTCGGAACACTTTCTCGACGGGGACTACTTCTGACGATCAGATTGCCTCTTGCTCAAAAGCTATGTATAAAGAGTTTCCTATTACATATATAGTATTGAAGTCAAATTAAATTGTGTGGATGATTGGAATGGTCGTGAGATGACCTGTTAAAATTTGATGTCAACATGCTGGCAAGAACACTTTTTTATCGCGGCAGTCTTCTTCAGATTAATGATTCTCATTCAGAATCAGACATATCTAACAGATTGATTACTGTTTTCGTTTAAACAAACCGCAGACCACCATTTTATTTTCATCTGCCACATGTCCTTTGACTTTTGCCCAAACTAATTCAATTGAATTTAAGTGTGAATGATAATCTCCGACATCTATGACCACGCTCTTGTGCTAACTTATTTATATGAAATATCTTTGTCTCTTGTGTCTGCTTTACAATGGAAACCAATTCAGGTTTCAGGTGCGTGTCGTTAAATGATATGTGTTCATGCATGAGCCACACCTTTATTTCATCTTGTGTACTCAATGATGTTAGAACTTTATCTTCATGTGCAACTACGTTGTGGTACGATGCATTGTCCATTATTAAACATGAGGGTCATATGTTAGAAGAACATTTTTCTCATTCCACTCTCTAAATATGTGACCGTTCATCTCGGGATGATCGTCCTGAGTGTCTGTTGACATTGAAAACAAAAACGAGTTCAGCATTCTACAATAACTAATTAAGTCTGCTATCTGCATGTGCAACCATCAAGAGCTACCGTCTGCTGCTAGGTACCGATCTGTTAATATTTTCATCTCATAACTATCATTATTTTCAACTTGTGTGGTGAGCATTGATCCACGTTTTATCTAAATATACAATAACATAAACGTTTTTACGCATTTCCTTTACTTCACATATATACTTGCTTCTCATAGCTACTTGATGTGGCTCCTTACAGCAACTAGATGTGGCTTCTCACAGCTACTAGATGTGTTTCCTTACAGCAACTAGATGTGGCTTCTCACAGCTACTAGATGTGGCTCCTTACAGCAACTACTAAAGGGAGGTCAAAAAGTAATGCACACCAATTTTTTTTCTCGGCTAATAATAAAGATAGGAATATGAAATTTTGCACACTTGGAATATGACATGTTCCAATTATGTGTACTAAATTGCACAGCCTTTTGATAAATATTACGCAATTTATGAACCGTTAAAATGGAGCTTGTCAACAATGTCCGTTACAAACAGCGAATTGTCATAGAATTTCTGGTTGCGGAAAAAGAAACTGTGGCAAACATTCATAAACGACTGTGTGCAGTGTACAAATGTTCTGCAGTCGATAGGAGCACAGTTAGTCGCTGGGTTCAGAGAATTAAATCTGCAGAAAGTGTACGAGTGGAGCTGCATGATTTACCGCGTTCTGGACGTGTTGCCTCGGCTACCAGCACAGACATGTTAAACCGGGCTGATGCCATTATTCATAAGGATAGGCGTATCACTAGTCAGCAATTGGCATTGCAGCTTACAGTCAGCAAGGGAAGTGCAATCGCAATTTTTTAAAACTCTCGGATATTCAAAGATTTGCGCTCGATGGGTTCCTCGGTGCCTAACAAATGATCACAGAGTTCAAAGGAAAACATTCTGTTCTGAATTGTTGGAGCGTTTCGGTGTTGAAGGAGAAATGTTTTTGTCAAAAATTGTTACCGGTGACGAAACTTGGGCACATTATTATGAGCCTGAAACAAAAATGCAGTCAATGGAATGGCATCATCCGTAGTCACCAAAAAGAAAAAAATTCAAAACATCTCCATCAGCCGGAAAGGTGATGATCACTGTCTTCTGGGACATTGATGGTGTGATTCTTGTTGATGTAATGACAAGAGGTGAGACAATCAACTCGACAGCTTACATCAATACACTGACAAAACTCAAAAATCGGTTCCACAGAGTTCGGCCTAATAAGCCATCTGCAGATTTGTTGCTTCAACATGACAATGCACGCCCTCACACAAGTCTGGTAACACGGGAAGCAATCAACAAATTTGGTTGGACTGTACTGCCCCATCCTCCTTACAGCCCTGATCTGGCTCCCTCAGATTTCCATCTGTTTGGACCACTCAAAAAATTCCTGCGTGGGACACACTTTGACAATAATGAGGGTGTGATCCGTGCAGTTAAAAAATGGCTACGCGAGCAGGACAAAACTTGGTACAAACGAGGCATTCATGACCTAGTTTCGCGTTGGCGTAAGGCAATACGCTTGGACGGAGATTATGTTGACAAATAGATAGTGTCAAGGGGTGTTCAGCTACAATCTGTGAAAATTTCACACATTTTGCCCGAATAGTTTCCGATAAAAAAATTGGTGTGCATTACTTTTTGACCTCCCTACGTAGATGTGGCTTCTCACAGCCAACAGATGTGATTCTCACAGCTACTAGATGTGGCTTCTCACAGCTACTAGATGTGGCTTCTCACAGCTACTAGATGTCACTTCTCACAGCTACTATATGTGGCTTCTCACAGCTACTAGATGTGGCTTCTCACAGCTACTAGATGTCACTTCTCACAGCTACTATATGTGGCTTCTCACAGCTACTAGATGTGGCTTCTCACAGCTACTAGATGTGGCTTCTCCCAGCCACTAGATGTCACTTCTCACAGCTACTAGATGTGGCTTCTCACAGCTACTAGATGTCACTTCTCACAGCTACTATATGTGGCTTCTCACAGCTACTAGATGTGGCTTCTCACAGCTACTAGATGTGGCTTCTCCCAGCCACTAGATGTCACTTCTCACAGCTACTAGATGTGGCTTCTCACAGCTACTAGATGTCACTTCTCACAGCTACTATATGTGGCTTCTCACAGCTACTAGATGTGGCTTCTCCCAGCCACTAGATGTGGCTTCTCACAGCTACTAGATGTCACTTCTCACAGTTACTATATGTGGCTTCTCACAGCTACTAGATGTGGCTTCTCACAGCTACTAGATGTGGCTTCTCCCAGCCACTAGATGTGGCTTCTCACAGCTACTAGATGTCACTTCTCACAGCTACTAGATGTGGTTTCTCCCAGCCACTAGATGTGGCTTCTCACAGCTACTAGATGTGGCTTCTCCCAGCCACTAGATGTGGCTTCTCCCAGCCACTAGATGTGGCTTCTCCCAGCCACCAGATGTGGCTTCTCACAGCTACTAGATGTCACTTCTCACAGCTACTATATGTGGCTTCTCACAGCTACTAGATGTGGCTTCTCACAGCTACTAGATGTGGCTTCTCCCAGCCACTAGATGTGGCTTCTCACAGCTACTAGATGTCACTTCTCACAGCTACTAGATGTGGCTTCTCCCAGCCATTAGATGTGGCTTCTCACCGCTACTAGATGTGGCTTCTCCCAGCCACTAGATGTGGCTTCTCCCAGCCACTAGATGTGGCTTCTCCCAGCCACTAGATGTGGCTTCTCCCAGCCACTAGATGTGGCTTCTCACAGCTACTAGATGTGCCTTATCAATATCATACCAGTGTTCATTCTATAAGCTAAACCTGCACTTCTCACAACTCTCCATAATGTAGATTTAGAAACTTCACCGCTGTTGTTCGTTCTCAGCCTAGTCTTCAATTTACTAAATGTCACCGCTTCTTCAAAGAGAACATTTGAAAAAAAAAAAACAACTTGGATTCGTGTTAGATCTTTATCTAAAGTATCTAATACTTCCTTTATTCCCTCCTTGTTTGTATTCCTTGGACATACATATCCACATTCTAGGACCCAGCGATAAAATGACCGTTTATTTAATCCAAAAATATGCATTGCTCTATTATCAGAGTTTAGTAAAGAACGATAAAGAATCAACCGTTTGATTTCTTTGTAGAAATATTGGTAAATTCTCATCGCTATGTTTTGAAGTGTAACAAATTTCATCTTTAGACTCATTGTAATTACTCAGTCAACGACGAGTTTATTTATTTTACAACTTTTTACGGATGGATGGATGAATGAATGGATAGATAAAACATGTTCCACACAAAGTTAGATTACTCCAACAACATAATATATACGTATCGAATGATTTCCTTGATATTTCAGTTGTTCTATTAATTCTGATGATCCAAGATTGACATTCAATGTTGTAGTTAAGTCTTATAATCATAAATGGCCTTTGTCGTCTTGACAGACGGTCAGTAAGAAGTAACCATTAAATATCGGCAATCTAGTCAAGTATATTTTTCAACATAAAGCTTTTCTTGGCTGAATCTGTCAATATTAGATCCCTATGTGCGGTCGCAGAAGGAGAGCAAGATGAAGGTGCACTTTTATGTTCTGTGATGATGCCTTTTTTTTCTGTTGACACCTGACAACTGATGTCTCCTTTAACTCCCTTTTGTATGTAAAAAAAAAGTAAAGTACCCCCCCCCCCCCCCCACGCCAAGTAGCGTATAGGGAATATGGTGTTAGTGATAATAAATTTTACAGACCTTCGGCACATGATTTTTGGGATATTGTGGTCGGTATTACGCCCGCGCCACTTTACTTTCCCAGAAAAAATGTGCTTGAACATGATTTTATTTCTGCTCTCTATATCGTCAGATTCGCTCATCATTAATGGAGAAATTCCCCGAGAATTGCTTGCAAACATTGCCATATCTCAACCATGCTCTGGCCGTAGACATCTTGTCAGCCCTAAGGACTCATACACTATCTACATGTAAATAAGCTTTGCGGATTGCAAGACATGCGAGTTAGGTATGCCATGTAATGTTCAATGCTTTATGAGTTGCCAGGTAGAATGTAGTTCATTCACTTCATCAAATTGTCGTAACTATGTTGGGATGTCCACGTATCGACAGATTATTATAAGAAATAGAATATTGTTAATTAAACGACAACTTAACGACACATTGTCAAAACCAATATAAATGAGTTTACTTAACTACAAACTGGCATAACCAAATGGATATAGTCCATTTATCGAAAATTTGCCTTAACCAATCGAAATTAATTCAGTTAAAGACACGCTATCATAACCAAAAGAAAATAGTCCATTTACTGACAATTTACTTGAACCAATAGTAATGAGTCCATTAAGCGACACATTACACATGGCAACATTGTACAACATAATTAAGTAATTTAGTGCGTAATGTTATTTCTACTTTTAAATTCAAATTTTATTATTTTTTATTTCTTTGTGTGTGACCTTCATCTCTAGAAATCATTAAAACATATTCCGCTGTTCTGAACATACAGTTATCAGCTTCGGCTTTATCACCTAGACCTTTAAGACAATTTTTAAAATCATTGATTCCGTTTTTTGCACAAATTGCTGTTAACACTATGGATTCCTCCTTAATTGTTTCATCTGTTCGGCGTATTTGATAAGCCTTTTTTCAGACTATATCAAGTAAGTACATATTATATAAACAAATTATATTGGTGATCAATGAGCGCAAAACATGAAGCCGTGATAGCTTAGTGGTTAGTAAACTGAACTACAAAAAACAAAATGTCAAGTTTGATCCTGATTGACGGCTTCCAGGTTCACCCAGCCTTAACTCCTTCAATGTGTTTCGACGCACTGTGCGGCATTTCGATTTCGACCGTCTACGTTTCACCGCATAGTGCATCACTCTCAATTTGATTAGTGTGAACCGTCATCAACCCATATTATTATATTGCGAAATTGTCAAACGCAAAGAGCGTAAAGTAAAAACAAATTATTGCAGTATCTAAAATAGGCATAACAAGTAAAAAAAAAAAGTAAAGAGCCCTGTCACACCACGTGGCGTTTAGGGAATATGGTGTTAGTTTCTATAACTTTTTATGGATTTTCAGAGCATGATTTTTGTGGTAATGTGGTCGGTATTACGCCCGTGCCGCTTTACTTTCCCAGAAAAAAAAATCAGGTACCCATTTAAGGCTGGTGAACACGGAGCCGTCGATCAGAATCGAACCTGACCTCTTGTACTTTTTAGTCCAGTTCACAAACAACTAGGGAGCCGCGATAGCTCAGTGGTTAGTGAACTGGACTACCACGGACAAGGTGTAGGGTTCGATCCCAACCGACGGGTTCCGTGTTCACCCAGCCTTAAATGGGTACCGGATTTTTTTCTGGGAAAGTAAAGCAGCACGGGCGTAATACTGACCACATTACCCCAAAAATCATGTGCTGAAGGTCTGTAAAATATAGGGTCACTAACACCATATTTCCCTATACGCCACTTGGCGTGACAGGGGTACTTTACTTATTTACTTTTTTCACAAACAACTATGCTATCGTGGCTCCCTCTCTATACGATCATTGCTATTATTTATACTATTATTGTTAGACCAAATAAAATTCTTTATACAGCATCACCATCAAGTGCCATGCGTGATGACTGACAAAGTCAATCATATTCATCCATAATTATTTCTCTTCTGATAGTCATAAAAACCTGTTTTTATTTCTACCCCATTCAATTATGTGTTGAGTGAATTTTCTAGTACAGTTCCTATGTGCTCCACTGTTTTTTAGTTTTCTCGAGTGATTTTCCGTTGAGACCCAATGTTACCGTAGCTCTTTTATAATTTAATTTATTTTCATCTGGGGCCAACTTCAGCACACAAGGCGGAAGTTATAGTTTCCCACGATTGACGATTTGCTGCTATATAGTTCTTATAGTTCTTATAGTTCTTGTGTATTTCTTATCTTCATCATTTAGCCTTTCCTAGTCATTGTTCTGAGTAGTGACTCTCTTATTCTGTCTTGTTTTCTTTACAAATTGGTTTCCCCACGAATACCTGGCAGGGAAATTCTCTTGATTCATTCCCAACACATCATCGATGTATTTACAACACTTTCTTCTTTTAATTAAATCTGGAAACGTATTTCTCCTTTCTCATTACGTGCCACCAAAAATAATGATTGTTCCTTCCTGAAGGTGATAACGAGCCTTTGATTTGTCTTCGCATTTTTATAAAAATATTTTGTTGATTCGATTTAGTTTCCGTTGTATTCTTAATACATTCATCTAAAACACATTTTTTTTGGGTTTTCTACCACATTTCTTGACTACACGATTGTAAATTGGGGTAAATGGTATTTAATCTATAGGATGATATTATTTACGTTATCTACGGTATGTGAAGGTAACTATTATGGTATATAAAGGTAAATGGTAACTAAGTTAGTTGAAAATAAATATTGCCTAATGTACATAACGTAAATCACAAATGTTATTTATTATACCTTTAACCCTTAAGGTCTCTGGAAGTAAATGGTAATTAATGTAAACAAAGTAAAGTAAAGTAAAAAAAACCCCATCACGGCAAGTGGCGTATAGGGAATATGGTGTTAGTGACCATACATTTTACAGACCTTCAGCACATGATTTTTGGGGTAATGTGGTCGGCATTACGCCCGTGCCGCTTTACTATCCCAGAAAAAAATCAGGTACCCATTTAAGGCTGGGTGAACCCGGAAGCCGTCGACTGGGATCAAACCCTATCTCTTGTCCTTTGTAGTCCAGTTCACTAACCACTGAGCTATCGCGGCTCCCAATAAATGTAGTTGAACATAAATATTACAAAATGTATGCAAAAAATATCTCAAATGTTATCTAAACTATTTGATAACAAATGTTACTTAATGGTATCTAAGGTATTTGCAGTTAAATGTTATCTCAAATATAGAAATGCACGCGTTAACCAAACTCTGTCAAGCACAATTACTCTGACTAATTTTGATAAGTTGATAGAGACAGAAATATGTGACAGGATAATCTACGTGAAACAGACAGAACAGCATCATGTGGCTTAAACTAGTAGATAAAACGGCTTCGGCTAAAATAAATTAACGTTCCTGCTTTAGAAGAAACACAACAGGCATCCAAAATGCCTACAGAGATGAGAATGTGAAACTGAGATAATATAGACATCGATTACATTGAAATAAATAGAACAATTCCGTCCAGGGTATTAAAGTTGGATCAGGAATTCCAAAACTGTTCTCATTTAGTGGCCAATGTTGCTAAAAAAGTATACTTCTTTTATGAAATAAATTAGAGGTCGAATACAAAGTTGGCGCTAAAAAAAAATCCAATTTAGTAAATGAGTTTCTTGAGGAAGTTTTAAAAAAGATACAGATACGAAACAAAACAGTATAATCTGACCTTGGAGTTGAACCAATGAAAAGCATTTTACAAAGTATATATCCCCGTGACGTCAACTGGCGTATAGAGAATATGGTGTTAGTGGCCATAATTTTTACAGACCTTCAGAACATGATTTTTGAGGTAATGTGGTCGGTATTACTCCCATGCCGCTTTACTTTCCCTGAAAAAAATCCGGTACCCATTTAAGGCTGGGTGGACCCGGGAGCTGTCGATCAGGACCGAAGCCGACCCGTTGTAGTTCAATTCAGTTCAAAGCATAGATAGCAGTTGTTTCTTTGGTAGGTTGTTTAGGCTAAATAATTTTGTAAATGCAATACTATATGGCCGTTGGTAGCAAGCATGCACGATTTGCCAGCAAAGTAAAAATGTGAAAAGAGCCCCGTCACGCCAAGTGGCGTATAGGGAATATGGTGTTAGTGACCATACGTTTTACAGACCTTCAGAACATGATTTTCGGGGTAATGTGGTCGGTAATACACCCGTGCCGCTTTACTTTCCCAGAAAAAACCCGTACCCATTTAAGGCTGGGTGAACCTGGAGCCGTCGATTGAGATCGAACCCTACCCCTTGTCATTTGTAGTCCAGTTCACTAACCACTGAGCTATCGTGGCTATGATTTGCCAGTAGTTTGGTAATATTAGTGTACTCTGCAGAGTGATGTTTCAATGAGCATATCTTGTGAATGAACATCCCGATTTTGGATAGACATATCCGATGCAGAATGAAAAAGATGCATTTGTGGTGAAAGGCCACAATTTCCTTTTTAATACGATTTTGTTATCTTTTGATCTTGACATTAACGCCTCCTCGAATGTTGCTCTGCCTCTTTTTCTTTTGTTCTCAATGAACTATGTTCACATGCCATACTCTCCCACTTTCTTTTGTTCTCAATGAACTATGTTCACATACCATACTCTCCCACTTTCTTTTGTTCTCAATGAACTATGTTCACATGCCATACTCTCCCACTTTCTTTTGTTCTCAATGAACTATGTTCACATACCATACTCTCCCACTTTCTTTTGTTCTCAATGAACTATGTTCACATACCATACTCTCCCACTTTCTTTTGTTCTCAATGAACTATGTTCACATGCCATACTCTCCCACTTTATTTTGTTCTCAATGAACTATGTTCACATGCCATACTCTCCCACTTTATTTTGTTCTCAATGAACTATGTTCACATGCCATACTCTCCCACTTTCTTTTATTCTCCGTGAGCTACGTTCACATGCCATACTCTCCCACTTTCTTTTGTTCTCCGTGAGCTACGTCCACATACCGTACTCTCCCACTTCCTTTTGTTCTCCATGAGCTACGTTCACATACCATACTCTCCCACTTTCTTTTGTTCTCTATGAGCTACGTTCACATACCATACTCTCCCACTTTCTTTTGTTATCCATGAGCTATGTTCACATACCATACTCTCCCACTTTATTTTGTTCTCCGTGAACTATGTTCACATGTCATACTCTCCCACTTTATTTTGTTCTCCGTGAGCTATGTTCACATGCCATACTCTCCCACTTTCCTTTGCTTATAGAGAATTCACTCCAGGATGCCCTGCAATAACCCTTATATCTCATCACGGGTTTGTCCATTGGCCTCCTTCCGTCCCGAATTTAGTCATCCAATAGTTGTCTGGGAATACGATTGTTGCCCATTCGTCTCACGCGACTCTGCCACCTTAATCTCTGACTCCAAAGTGTTGCTGTGATAGTTTGGCTGGTAATATTACAATATTATCATACTATAGTTTGATCGAAGAAAAGAGACGCTAAAAAATGAAATGAGGCAACAAATCAACTCCACACTCAGGAAGAAACACAGATTAAATGGAAATATAATATTAGAAAATAATGCAATATTAATATATTGCAAGAACTGAAAGCAAAAAGAACAGTTGTTTGCCGTCGATAATTTAGTTCATTTGTTCATTTGTCTCTCCAGAAATATAAAATGCACAATGTTCTATTTATACATTAAAAGTCATAAAAAAGAAAACATTTCCGTAAAATATAAATATTTAAGAATGTAGGAAATGTACTAGGCTCAGAACATCATCAACCATGAATGTTGAAACATTTCCAAGATATAACTAACATGCCACTTTTAGGTGAAAAGTAACAGCTGTGAAAAGAAGATTATTACTAAAACGAGAAGGAAACAATTATATTTTTTTTTGGTCATGTAATGAGAAGGACCAGCTGAGACATATTGTGGAGACTGGAAAAATAAACAAATGGAATACAGAAGAAATATAAGAGAAAAGAGCAAGTGGCAGCATAAGAGAATGATATAGAGGTTGAGGTATAGTGCAGGGATTTGTGAAAAGAGTTTGGTTCGAACCCGATCGATGACTGCAAGACTAACTTAACCTTAAGTGGCTGCAAGAAATGTATTTGATAGAAAGATAACACTGGGTTGTACTGACATATTAGGTGCCGCGATAGCTCAGTAGTTACTTAACTATACTGCAAAGGACAATAGATCGTGTTCGATCCTGATCTACGGATTCCAGTTCACCCAGCCTTAAATGGGTACCGGACCTTTCTTTCTGAGAAACAAAATGATGACCACATTACCCCAAAAATAGTGTTCCTTAACATTTTTTAAATGTATTTTAAAATATGGGCACTAACACCGTATATCCTCTACGCCACCTGGCGTGTTGGGGCTCATTTCTTGTTCTTTTCTTCCATGTTGGCATCTTCTACAGCTATAACTTCAACTTACATATGCCGTCTCCACTACGAAGGTTGGGTATCATGGAGCGCCATTCCGCTTTGTCTATTGCTTTGATAATGCACGTTGTCATTGGCTGACTTGTCCATCTTTTAATGTTACTCGACCACGTTAGTCTTAGTCTGCGTCTACCCCTTTTACCTTGTATTTTCCCTTCCAATAATTACTTGTGTTAGGCTGCTGTGTCTGTTAACATGTCCTAAAAGTCTTATTTATCTTGTCTTAGCTACTGACGTGAAGATGATCACACCTCTATATGCCATAAACGCTTTAGTCATCATCATGTGCCATACCGGTTGACATAGGCGATCATGTCCCTTCACAACCTTCTATGCAATGTGCATCGTATCAATTCTGTTGTTGACCGTTTTCCATGCCATGACACCAAGTTATCCAGTATTTTCTCTCTTTGTCGTCCGATATCTCTTATTCCTTGTATTTTACCAGTTGTAACTAAATATTCCAACTTTCCTCTTCTCATGATGTGCCCGAAAAATGTTGACTGTTTTTTTTTTCTATTTCTTATGAACTCCCTTTTTGTGTTGGTCTCTTTGAGAATTTTATCGGTGCTATTTTTAGCTATCCATGGAACTTTCAACATTCTTCTGAGAAATTCCATCTCTGTGGCCTCAATCGTCTATTCATTTGTTTGTTTACTGTCCAAGATTCGCTTCTGTAGGTCAGAATATGCTCTATATGAGTTATGATGCTCTATATGAGCATAGATGAGATATGATGACAGTAGCAAAAAGAATTAGCAACCAAACAGGTCAGTTCCAATATATAAAACATGGAGTCAGACAAGGCTGTGTTCTGTCGCCGGACTTTACAAACACTTTAGTATAATTCTTAATATTTTGTAAGCGTTGATTATATAACATATGTCTTCTAAATTATGTACAATTATGCGCGTTTCTATTTTGCAATATTTTTAATGCTGTCGTTTACCATATCATTTTCCAAATAACGAAGATACACGTACAATAAAACCACAATGAGAGAAAATCCATTTTCAAATTTTCAATAAAAAAGAAAATTATTTACAAAAAGGTCACAATAGGTATGCAAATGCCGTTCTAAAAATACACTGCTCAGTTTCTCCATTTCCTGCTGCTATTTATAGACATGTTACAATCTACCTTTTACCAGGAAAAGTTTAAGTATGCAACAATGACAGCCATCTATAGTTACACTATAGATAGCTGTGCAGTGATCGTACTTTAAGTGTTCTTCAATATTTTTAAGGCGATGCAATTTATTTATTTCCTTTAGCAGTGTTTTATTTCATTGTTATTGTATGTATAAGGTAAACCAATTTTGGAATATTAGGACTTGAAAAGAAGTAATAAGGTTTGTCCATGGGCATAAATTCTAGCAAAAGGAAACTTGCATGTAACTTTTGATGCATTCATCAAAGTGAATTGTGATTTCCTGTAATTCACATTCTTATTTGGCAATCTCTTCGTATCGATTGCCATGGTACCATTTGTTGTAGCACTATATGTACTTTATTACTTTATACTGTAATTTGCTACTTTATAAAAAGGTAAAAAAAAGTAATGAGCCCCCGTCACGCCAAATGGCGTATAGGGAATATGGTGTTAGTGACCATACATTTTACAGACCTCCAGTACATGATTTTTGTGGTAATGTGGTCGGTATTACGCCCGTGCCGCTTTACTATCCCAGAAAAAATCCGGTACTCGTTTAAGGCTGGGTGAACCCGGAAGCTGTCGGTTAGGATCGAACCCTACCTCTTGTCCTTTGTAGTGCAGTTCACTAACCACTGAGCTATCGCGGCTCCCTTTGCTACTTTATAAGTGCCATTATAACAATCGCTATTTTATTAGTGTCATTACAGATGTTGATATCTCATAAGTGTCTTTACAATGATCGATATTTTGTAAGTGTCATTATAACAGTCGCTATTTTATTAGTGTCATTACAGATGTTGATATCTCATAAGTGTCTTTACAATGGTCGATATTTTGTAAGTGTCATTATAACAATCGCTATTTTATTAGTGTCATTACAGATGTTGATATCTCATAAGTGTCTTTACAATGGTCGATATTTTGTAAGTGTCATTATAACAGTCGCTATTTTATTAGTGTCATTAAAGATGTTGATATCTCATAAGTGTCTTTACAATGGTCGATATTTTGTAAGTGCCATTATAACAGTCGCTATTTTATTAGTGTCATTACAGATGTTGATATCTCATAAGTGTCTTTACAATGGTCGAGATTTTGTAAGTGCCATTATAACAGTCGCTATTTTATTATTGTCATTACAGATGTTGATATCTCATAAGTGTCTTTACAATGGTCGATATTTTGTAAATGATATTATAACAGTCGCTATTTTATTAGTGTCATTACAGATGTTGATATCTCATAAGTGCCTTTACAATGGTCGATATTTTGTAAATGCCATTATAACAGTCGCTATTTTATTAGTGTCATTAAAGATGTTGATATCTCATAAGTGTCTTTACAATGGTCGATATTTTGTAAGTGTCTTTACAATGGTCGATATTTTGTAAGTGCTGTTTCATAAATGCCATTATAATGGTAGCTATCCTATAATTAAGGAGCCGCGATAGCTCAGTGGTTAGTGAACTGACTACAAGCACAAGAGGTAGGGTTCGATCCTAAGCGACGTCTCCAGGGTTCACCCAGCCTTAAATAGGTACCGGATTTCTTTATTTTCTGGGAAAGTAAAGCAGCACTTGCGTAATACCGACCACATTACCCATAAAATCATGTGCTGAAGGTCTGTAAATATTATGGTCTCTAACACCATATTCCCTTTACGCCGCTTGCTGTGACGGGGGCTCTTCACACTACTTATTCTATAAGTGTCATTACAGTGATCGCAATTTTACCATATTTTATAACAGGGATGGCCAATTTCTTTCAAATGGCGGGCCACTTTTTTAATTATTTTTTTTGTGTGGCTGGCCACACACATAACATCAATACAAATAAACTTGGCATTTGTTTTAAGGTAATATTTTTGTTATTTATCGGCATTATTTACTTACATAAATCATTTTATTGCTACAGAGTTAAAAATGCCTAGTTGATTTATAAAAATGAATAAAATTTGCTATTTATATTGTTTAACATACATGTTTTAGTTAGGTCATTTGAAAGTTGACATGTAACAAACCTTAATGAGAACAATGTGGACGTTCATGTGCAGCAACAAGTTCATCAAAGTCAATGTGTAAAGATGATGATGATAATCGTAATAAATCCTGAAGGTGGTTATCAGTGAGTCGGTTTCTTTGTGACTATTTAATCTCCTTCATTGTTGAAAAAGCGCATTCACATATATATGTGCTTCCGAACATAGAAGTAATTTTCAAACTGAAATCACTCATTGCGGGATATTTTTCTTGTGGCACAAGTTTCCAAAAGTCAACTCCTATCTCCATCCTTGATTGGAAAAAGGGGTCACTTTGGAGGTTACATAACTCCACCTGAAAAGTGTCATGTTGTTGGAAAATGCCACACTTCATAGGGTTGTTAAACAATGCAGTTCTGGTCGTATACCACTGAAGTCAGAAAATCGTTCATTGAATTGCTCCAATAGTTTGTCTAACATTAATACAGAAAATTTGAAATCAGTGTCACTGCGCTCTTCAATCAATTCTTTGCACGAAGGAAAATGAATGAAGTTTTCTTTGGCCAGGGTAAATCTAAAAACTTTTAGTCGACTTATAAATCCATCTAGGTGTCCTACCAAATCTGAGACTGTTTGGGAACGTCCCTGTAGCTTCACGTTGAGTTCATTCATGTGCTGGGTGATATCAGTTTAAAAGGCCAATACGGTGTTAAAATGTGGATCAGTCGTTTTTCTGATCAGTTCCTTGTTGGTATCATATTTCTCTAAAAACTGCTTTATCTCGTTCCTCAAAGCAAAAAAACCGCCTCAAACAATTCCCTCTGCTTAGCCAGCGTACTTATGTGTAGAGCACCAAATCGCCATATTCTGCCTCAACTTCTGATAGAAAATTTATAAACTGTCGGTGTGTCAAAGACCGATTCCCGCCTTTTAAAAATTCACACACTTTATTACAGTTTTCATAACATCCTCCACGTCTAGAATCTTGCCACACAGCGCCTCCTGGTATATAATGCAGTGTAATGCTGGGCAATGGAGTCACCGTCACATAATGATTTTTTTTATTTCGTTATCTCTGCGCTTACAACAAACGATGCCATTAAGGAACTTGTTTGTTTTGTTGTTAATGTAGTAAAAACAGATTTCTGAGCACTAACCTTTTTTTTCAAATCGCACACAAGTGTAGAACGTATTGTACCAATGTAGTCCTTGTATTTAGCGGCGTGATGCTGTGTGTAATGCCGTTTAAGATTATACTCTTTATTTACAGACAACACTTGCAAACACACAAGGCACTGCGGTTTGCTATCCTTATTGTTTAGAAATAAAAAAATAATGTTCCCATTTCTCATTAAAAAATATGATTTTTTAATTTAATTGACATTTATTGTTCATATTATACCACGACCGAAGCAACAGACAATGAAAACACAGATTACAACAATAGCACTGTTTCCTGTTAAAATGGAACTGTTCACTGTAACTCGACAAAATCAGAATGATCAAATCGGATATATAATTTTGACTGATGAAAAGAGGTTTGGAGAGAAAGAAACTGAAAGTAAAATAATTGTGAGGTGAATGTGTTGGGGTGGAGGAGGTGGGTGACTGATATTTTTCTTGGCGGAAACTGTTTGAACTCGCCGAACCGAGAGTCGGCTCGAGAACCATTCGTTGGCTTCTTCCTTTGTTTAAGTCGGTCGCAGGATGATCAAAAGGAAAAAAAAGGATGGGCCGGGAATGACGGGAAGTCGACGTTGAACTAACTACTAGAGTGTTCCGAGTTTTAAACATAGGTCTATTAGGGATTATTTGAGTTAGCTTTCTCCACGGTAGAAGTTAATGTAACAAATTTTAAATCAATTTTATCCAGGACATTTTGCTCAATGCAACCTGATTTTATTTTGTATCCGCCGCGGGCCACAAAAAGGACGTCGCGGGCCACTTGTGGCCCGCGGGCACCTAATTGGTCATCCCAGTTTTATAACATAAGGTATTTTACTTTGTAAGTGCCCCATAATGGTCGCTATTTTATGATATCATTACAATGGTCGCTATTTTATAAGTGTCATTATAATAGTCACTATTTAATAAGTGACATCATAATGTTCGCTATTTTATAAGTGTTATTCTAACAGTCTCTATTATATATAAGTTTAATTATAAGCGTCGCTATTTGTAAGTGTCACAACAATTGTCGCTATTTTATAATTGTAATTACAATGGTCGCTATTTTATAGTTTCATTACATCGGTCGCTATTTTATAAGTGTCATTACATCGGTCGCTATTTTATAACATTACAATGGTTGCAATTTTATTAGTATCAGTTCAATGGTTGTCGCTATTTTATAAGTGTCATTACAATGTTAGTGTATATTTGTCAGTGCAATGTTTTTTTTTTATAAATGTCACTGCACTGGTATATTTAAGTGCCTTTTGTCTGTCATATGTTGCTACTGTGTAAGTGGAACCTTGGTGGTTGAGTGCTTGTGTGTGTGCTCGCTTCTGATCATAAAGGTTCGGGTTCAATTCTAAAAAATCTCGGATTTCTCTCTGGCCTACAAGGTTCCCGGTTCATCCAACCTCTATAAATGGGAATCACAGATTTTTTCTTGAAAAGTAGAGGCGGCCTAGCCTGATACCGACCATTTTACAGAATCATGGGTTGAGATCATAGAAACATCTGGTCACTAACACTATATTGCCCATACACCTTGCAGGGCGTGGAGGTACCCTTTACATTGATGTAAATGTCCTAGCACTAGTTGTGTAAATATCGTTATACTTTGTTATTGCTTAAATACGAAAAAGGACACAGCCTTAATAGTTAAAAAGACAGAAGTAATGGTAGCAACAAAGAAAAAGACTTCAATGCAGTGCACAATAAAGACAAGTGGAACAATATTAAAATAAGTAAATGAATTTAGCTATCTGGAAACAATGTTAACTTCAGATGGTAGATGCAAAAGAGAGGTGAGGTGCAGAATGGATCAGGCAAAAGCAGATGTCCAAAAAATAAATGATGAAGATACTATGCAATCCATTTTTGACAATAGAAACAACAAAAAGAGTTATTAAATGTTATGTAGAGCCAGTCTAAACATATGGATGTGAATTATGAACAACCGACAAGAACATCACTGGAGGCTATAGAAATGTGGTTTTACAGAAGAATGTTGAGAGAGTAATGAAAATGTTCTGAAAGAGGCCAAACCAAAAAGAGAGCTTCTATCTTATATTAGAAAGAAAAAAATCATTATTAATTGGCAATGCAATGAGAGCGGAACAGCTGGAACATATTGTGACAACTGGGACAATTGAGGGACGAAGAGATAGAGCAAAGCAAAAAGAGAGATACCAGACCGCTTAAGAGAATGGCTTGACGGAAGGTCAACAAAAGAGATGATAAATAGCTGTCAAGATCGAAAGTTGTGGAGAGACATGATCACCTATGCAAGAGGCATAGTACTTGATGATGGTGATATGTAGTTTAGAGCTGATTCAAAGCCAAATATATATATATATATATATATATACATCATTTATAAGTCTGTCTCTTCTGGCCACTGCACGTGCTTTTCTCAAACATCACACCCCGTGGTGATTACGTTCCTTAATGTGCGCAGTGTGAACACAAAGACCTCTGTCTTTTGCCTTTTCTCGAAATAACTAGACATCGAATCCCCTCCCGAAAAATAAGGGGAAGGTAAGTGGCCGTGTAAGAAGACTTATCAACCAACACAGAACTGGAGTCGTCAGTCGCTGGACACTGCGGCACTTGCTGTGGAGGGGATTTGAGCACCTATGGACATGTTCGGAGTGCAATGATGATGACTCGCAAATAACTCAATAACTCAATAAGGGGAAGGTAAAGCCACTAGCAAACCACGGATTTGATTTTTGTGAAACATTCTCACGGCCTGTTGCAGGAATCGAACCCGGGATTTTCCTGTTCTGAGGACAACTTCTAACCTCTAAATCACACCACTCCACCTTCCCGCCCAGTCCCACTATTTCATCGAATGTCTATTTCGTTCAGTCGGATTGTGGTGAATGCAACGTTCTGTGAGAGATCTGGCTAGAGACAGAGATGAGATTCGCTCAGTCGGGTTGTGGTGAATGCAACGTTCTGTGAGTGATCTGGCTAGAGACAGAGATTCGTTCAGTCGAGTTGTGGTGAATGCAACGTTCTGTGAGAGATCTGGCTAGAGACAGAGATTCGTTCAGTCGGGTTGTGGTGAATGCAACGTTCTGTGAGAGATCTGGCTAGAGACAGAGATTCCTTCAGTTGGGCTATTGTGGATGCAACGTTCTGTGGGAGATCTGGCTAGACACAGAGATTCGTTCAGTCGGGTTGTGGTGAATGCAACGTTCTGTGAGAGATCTGGCTAGAGACAGAGATTCTTTCAGACGGGCTGTGGTGGATGCAACGTTCTGTGGGAGATCTGACTAGAGACAGAGATTCGTTCAGTCGTGTTGTGGTGAATGCAACGTTCTGTGAGAGATCTGACTAGAGACAGAGATTCCTTCAGACGGGCTATTGTGGATGCAACGTTTTGTGGGAGATCTGACTAGAGACAGAGATTCGTTCAGTCGTATTGTGGTGAATGCAACGTTCTGTGAGAGATCTGACTAGAGACAGAGATTCTTTCAGTCGGGTTGTGGTGAATGCAACGTTCTGTGAGAGATCTGACTAGAGACAGAGATTCTTTCAGTCGGGTTGTGGTGAATGCAACGTTCTGTGAGAGATCTGACTAGAGACAGAGATTCTTTCAGACGGGCTGTGGTGGATGCAACGTTCTGTGGGAGATCTGGCTAGAGACAGAGATTCTTTCAGACGGGCTGTGGTGGATGCAACGTTCTGTGGGAGATCTGGCTAGAGACAGAGATTCTTTCAGACGGGCTGTGGTGGATGCAACGTTCTGTGGGAGATCTGGCTAATGACAAGAGATTCGTTCAGTCGAGTTGTGGTGAATGCAACGTTCTGTGAGAGATCTGGCTAGAGACAGAGATTTGTTTCAGTGTTCCTCGTTGCAGTTTCCTCATATTCCAAGTCCAGCTTGTTGCAGGAGCTACTGAGTTAGGTGCTCTGTGCACACCGTGAGCTGTGTGTCTCATCCGTTTTGATCATGTTTCGATATTTTAATTGTTTACGATGAATGATGATATCGTATGACAGGAGCAGTTGGCTGTGTTCACTTTCTGTGCGGTTTCGCCTTATGTCTTTTGGTGTGTGCTGAGACTGCTATAATGGTGACTACAGCTACCTTTCTTTGTTTGGGAGATGAGACAGTAATTCGGATAATTCCATTGGCACGGGCGGTTGAGCAATTATGATTTTAATTCGTTTGCAGTGATACCGGGGCCTTCCATAACCAAAGTACCAAAGAGATTCGTTCAGGCAGCTGTGGTAAATGTAATGTTCTGTGAGAGATCTGGCTAAAGATATAGATTCGTTCAGACGTGCTGTTGTAAATGAAACTGCCGCAAAGGACACGCGACCTGATGATGACACCCTCCCTGTCCAGAGACCGACGTCTTAGATCTAGACCATGCAGCTCGATAGAGAAAGTATATCAGAGAGTTTAAGAGAGATGGTTGACAAGAGTTCAACGACAGAATTAATGAAGTACCTAAATGTAGAAGGTTGTGAAGATATATGATCGCCTACGCCTGCAAGATCAATATTTTGTGGTGATGACATTTATGTATTACACCAGGAAGAAACAACAAAGTGAACACTTGATATTTATTATTCTCCTGTTGTTTGTTACACGCTTAAATGCCAGTTATTCTTCACGTGACCGCAGAAAACACTCAAGGATTGTTGAGAGACGATCGTTCATTTCTCATGACAGTTTCATATATATGGATGTAGCTGTGAGTGTATTACTCAAGTTTTGTCGACGTGTAAGACAATAGTGAAACCACGCCATGAAAACTTCTATGAAAAGTCATATTTTCAAACAGTTTGAAATGAAACAGTTTCATGCAAGTCTTAGAATGGTTAAACCATAGCTTACTACTAGACTCATGAAAAAGGATGGGAAACCTTGTGGATCAATGGGCCTGACTTGTTCATTCCGTGGCCGTGTGTGTTTGTCAAACACTGGTAGAATTAGCCACGAGAGAAGCTGTTTGACAAAAACAAAACGTCAACAATAAAAATACATAATAGCCTCCACTAGACCGTCTGCCAAGACGAAAGGGCCATATACTACTGTACGTGCACTTAGGTATCTGGCTGAGAGGAATTTCCCGGACAACCTCCAACTTGCGTGACGTTTTCTGTTTAGCGAGCAAGAGTGGTAACGGGTAGAGTCACGTGATGGGTCTACATCTCCAACGCTGAAAACGTCACACTAATTGGAGGGTTTTCTGTTTATATTTTCTGCACGCGGGGCTTATTAAATCTATAGTTGGCTGTTGTTAAACTGACGAGGAGAAGAAACACCCCTAGCACCTCAACGACTTCAACACAAATCAATGGACTTTACAAATAGAAGGAGACATGATTAATTTGCCATTCTCTATGATATGAAGATAAGCACAACAATAAAACATTTAAAATAGTAAACACAAGCAGAGCCGCGAGTAGAACTGCAAAGAACATGTAATATCGCTATTGTGGATATGTTCTGTTTAGGGTAAATATGTATGACACACTGTATATGCGAGCTACAACATACAGATTCTTAAAATATTGATATTTATCACTGGATTATAGAAACTTTAATGCACCAAAAAATTATCTTTTAGTTCTTCACAGTTTATCCTAAACCTGTGTGTGACTTTGGGAGAGTAAAGATCAGAAATAAAAAAACTAATTGTGAAGGCAGTTAAGGATCACCCCCGTAGTAGAATATATAAAGATATTCACATTAAACCGGTTGTGGCCGCATAGCAAGGTAGAAACAACGCATTGAATGTTTCTGTCGACATAAAAAGGTAGAAACAGAAAATTAAATGTTTGTGTCGAAAAAACAAGGTAGAAACAGTGCAACAAATGGTTGTAACGACATAACAAGGTAGACAAAGTTAAACATAATTAACAAATAATCAGCAAACGTTACCAAGACAATAAGCCTAGAAGAAATTCTCAAAACAGATGATTAACTAGAATACGCGTAACACACAGAAAAGTGACAGCAGAAGAGACCAACCAGACAGCAAAAGATACAGCAAAATATATTAGACCAGCTAACATCTAGATACAGAAAGAAAAATGAGGACGAAAAGTAAGCTATATAATTTCTGTATAAAAGAAACCATATTATATATTCCGTGACTGTCCATGATTCACAACCAGATGGAAGACTGATTATCGTAGTGGTAGAGATAAAATGGTTTGGCCACGTGACAAGGCAGAGTGATCAAAACTCAACACAACGCACCTTCAATAAACGTTGCAAGAATACCAAACCCAAGGGTCGACCACGAAAAAGATGGATCGATGGAATATTACAAACTCTAGGAAACATAACAGCAGCAGAGGCGAATAGAAGAGCAAAAGACCGCAAATTATATCTCCCTTCGACGCTGAAAGGCAAATGAGAAAGGAAAGGAGAAGTAGAAGAATGAACCATTTAGTGAACCAAGCTGTACACTTAGCTCCAGCCGTAGTTATCGTTCCTAGTTAATTTAAAATAGTGAAAAGTTGACAATATGTAAAATATACAATAAAACATGGACTATTGGCTTGTAGGTAAAAAAGATTTGAAATACTTTGAAAGTAGGAAATAAGAAAAAAAAACACACACACAATCACAAACACACATTTTATCAAGAATAAAGAAAACAAATTGAATCAATACACACAATTATAACATTTCCCTTCTATTCAAATATTGTAATATATACTCTATCCTAATTTACGATTGCGCTTTCTTTCTATTCATAAACAGCGTTTTAAATTCCCGGATAAAACATTCATTAGGCGGACAGTACATAATTATACTCATTTAAATTCAGAAACAAATAACTCATTAAATTGTTTAGACTGAAATAGCAATTTTGCAAATAAATTAGCAATATAAATGTAAAATCGGTCCATTTATAGCCATGATTGCTTATTAGAACACCACGTGATTAAAATTGTGATATGATGAAACTAAAATCAACTTTTGATGCTTTTTAATGCATTTATGATGCAGTCGATGTCACTAATATCTTCAGGAATCAAGAAAAGACAATGGTCATATGTTGGACATGTGATGAGGAGATATAATAACCGAATAACAAAGCAAGCCTCATGTGGGAAACAACATATAAGAGGAAATGAGGCCGACCCAGAGAGACACTGAGAAGGGCATTGATCAGAGAGGCAAGAGCAGCAGGAATCTGCTCACTCAATGAGATAGAGTTGCTTGTACAGAACAGAGACAAATGGCGATATTTGATACAGTATCTTTACAAGGATTGAAAACTGCTAGAATAAAATTTAGATAAGAGATTATCTGGGTCTATGCCCTATGGGCCGGCTATGGCTCGAAAGGTCAGTAGATAGATAGACAGATATGTATTATGAGCATACAGTTTGTTATTTGAGACGAGTGTTATTTAGGATCGTCTCGAATTTGATTAAAAACGAAAATGGCAGGAAGGAAACTAGCACGTAAGTATCATTGAGATAAATACTCCTACTAGACGTAAAACATGTTTTATATATATATATATATATATATATATATATATATATATATATATATATATATATATATATCTAGGCAGTAATATAAACAAAGAGGGCGGAAGAGATAATTAAAAGAAAATAAGGATGCGAAAAACATCATCATCATCATCATCTGCCTTACCGGTTGGCGTTGGCGATAATGTCCTTCCACAATCTTCTATCTACAGTGCATCGTATCAGTTCTGTTGTTGACTGTTTTCCACGCCAAGACACCAAGCTATCCAGTATTTTCTCTCTTTGTCGTCCGTGAGCTCTCTTTCCTTTTATTTTGCCAGTTGTAACCAAGTATTTCAACTTTCCTCTTCTCATGATGTGCCCGAAATGTGTTGATTGCTTCTTTCTGATGTTTTTTAAGAGCTCCCTTTTTGTGTTGGCCTCTTTGAGAACTTCCTCATTGGTCTTTTTAGCTGTCCAGGGAACTTTCAACATTCTTCTGAGAAATCCCATCTCTGTGGCCTCTAATAGTCTTTTCATTTGTTTGTCCACTGTTCATGATTCGCTTCCATAGGTCAGAATTGGTTCTATATAGCACCGATGAACTCTCTTTCTCATTTTTATTGACATAGATTTGTTGCATAAGATATTTTTCATTTTCTGAAATGCTATTTTGGCCTGAGCTATTCTGCCTTTTATTTCTGTGGTGCATCTCCCATCTGATGTTATTATTGTGCCAAAGTATTTGAAACGTTGCATTTGTTTCAGATTTGTCTCGTTTATTTTTATGCTGCATTGTGGTGATGGTGTTTCTTCGATATAACCATTACTTCTGTTTTCTTACTATTCAGACTGAGACCTTTCTTGTTGCTTTCTGTTACTATTATGTCTATCATTTGAAAAAAACAAGAGGAGCCTTAATTGCAGTAGGAAACATGTGCAGGTGCAAATAAATTAGGTTAAATTTGAAAATAAAAATGTTCAACTTCAATGTTAAATCAGTCCTATTATATGGATGTGAAACACGGAGAAGAACAAAATGACAATCATGAAGATACACACTTTCATTAATGGATGCTTGTGGAGAATAAAAGGATGGAAATGGCAGGACAAAACCACTAACATAGCATATTGAAAACGTACCATCAAATACCAGTGGATAAAGAGATACAGAGAAGACGATGGTGCTGGAAGGACACACGCTGCTGAAGCCATTTGAGAGTATTACACAACAGGCCCTTTTTTGAACTCCCAAGGAAAAAGACAAAGAAGATGTCCAAAATATTCTTGGAGAAGACAGATTGAAGCAGAGATGATGTTGTTGGATAAAACATGAAATGATTTTAAAAGAATGGCAAAAAGAAGAACGACTTTGAAAGTGTTTGTTGAAGACCTATGATCCACAGGGAGCTAAAAGTGTTTGTTGAAGACCTATGCTCCACAGGGAGCTAAAAGTGTTTGTTGAAGACCTATGCTCCACAGGGAGCTGAAAGTGTTTGTTGAATACCTATGCTCCACAGGGAGCTAAAAGTGTTTGTTGAAGACCTATGCTCCACAGGGAGCTGAAAGTGTTTGTTGAAGACCTATGCTCCACAGGGAGCTGAAAGTGTTTGTTGAAGACCTATGCTCCACAGGGAGCTGAAAGTGTTTGTTGAAGACCTATGCTCCACAGGGAGCTGAAAGTGTTTGTTGAAGACCTATGCTCCACAGGGAGCTAAAAGTGTTTGTTGAAGACCTATGCTCCACAGGGAGCTAAAAGTGTTTGTTGAAGACCTATGCTCCACAGGGAGTTAAAAGTGTTTGTTGAAGACCTATGCTCCACAGGGAGTTAAAAGTGTTTGTTGAAGACCTACGCTCCACAGGGAGCTAAAAGTGTTTGTTGAAGACCTATGCTCCACAGGGAGTTAAAAGGTAGAAGAAGAAGATGAATTTAAATTTGTGAGACACTTCTTTCATAAACGACAGCTAAAATGTTCAAAGAAAGACTCGTGCTCTTGGTAGGAATTGTGTATTGCAAAAGTAATAGCTACAGAAGGAAAGTACATTGCACTTAACCAAAAACAAATAATCAAATGTTACGTGCAGCGTTTGTCGGTCCCGCCATGTTCATAAACTGTGCTCAATGATGCACTTTGGGATATATTCTGTGTGAGGGGTGTGTTATTTAAAGAAAATGTATTAACCGGCTTTAGTTCTAGTGAAAACTCAAGGGATTGAATTTTGCGCAACAAAAACTTTTTAAATTTTTCACATTGGCAGCTGTATGCTCACGTGCCCAACGCCATACAGGCAGGTATCCTCCGACATCAGAATTTCTCTAATTTTCTTTTCATCGACAGAGTTTTCACGTTTTCAGTAGTTTAGTTCTTATCAATTTTGCCAGGAAATTGGTCATTATTAACTGAATCTTTCAATTTCCAAATGCCAAAGGGTACTTTAACGTGCGCAAAATGCACTTTGTTTTTTTTGTTTTTTTTGTTTTTTTTGGCTGTTATCCGAGGTGTCACTAACATGAAGGGTAAAGCTACAAAAAAACACAGATTCGATTTGTCAAAATTGTCCACCGGCTGGGAAGAGAATTGAACCCTGGACATTATTGTTGAGAGGCCGACGTCGTACCTCTAAACCATCCAGATCACCCTCGCCCCTTGAAATTATTAGTATTTTTTTCTTTTGAAATTTGCGCCCACAAAAAAATATGTACCCATCTGGGAGAATCACCCCCCTCCGCCCAACTTCAGTGATGTGTAAATGTCCGTAAACAAAATCATCATCATCATCAAGTACCGGGCCTACTGGCGTAGGTGATCATATCTCTCCACAATTTTCGATCTCAAGCCATTCTCTTAAGCTGTCTGTTATTTTTTCTCTTTGCTTCCGTCTATCTCTTCGTCCCTCAATTTTTCCAGTTGTGACAATATATTCCAGTTGTTCTCTTCTCATTACATGGCCAAAAAATGATGATTGTTTCTTCCTAATATTGGAAATTAGCTCTCTTTTTGCTTTGATCTCTTTCATACCGTTTTCATTACAAGACTGGCTCCATATAACATTTAAGAACTCTTTTTCTTGTTTCTATTGTCAAAAATGGATTGCATACTATCTTCCTCATTTTTTGGAAAGCTGCTTTTGCCTGAGCAATTCTGCGTCTCACCTCTTTTAAAACAAAATAAAAGAACTATAAAACTGCCACCTTTATAATCAAGGTCGAGGTTCTTGGCAGGACTCCACAGAGAAGCACTATCTTCAGATCGTTGACAGAGCGTAACTCCCCCAACTGGAGAACGCCGAATAGAGAAAAGAGAATGAAACATAAGTAAAGTTGGGAAATCGTTAAAGCAAATAAAAGAGAGAACAATCTGTTTGAACCTTATCACATGTTTATAATATGCTAGAATAGACGGAAGGTAAGTGACGGCCCGCAGTGAACACGTCATGGTTTAATTTCACCTCTCGAAAGAAAAATAAAACCCCTTGATCCCACTGGGAATTAGATTGACGGCTACCTGATTTACAAAGAACCGTTTTAATTCATTTGGACACCGTCGACAGTGACAAAACCAAGCAAATGTTGAAAGATATGTCCATGCAAAAGCAGACAATAATAGACTTTGCTTCTCAAACGTTCATTGATCGAATCATTCATTCCAGTGACCAGATTCTCCTGTCATTTCCCAAAAGTTCTTTCTGAAAACTTAATGAGAATCGACATTGTTAGCTTAAGAAAATATTGAAAAGAAACTCACCCAAAAGCCAGCGCTGATACAATCAGCAGAAGAGTTCCTCGCATTCTCATCATTGTCAATACTGACAGACGTCGCTGCTTGTCAGTCGCACCGATGACTGGCTTGCTGTGTTAACTCTGATGTCTTTTTTCTCAGACCTGCCACCCAGAAATCAATCAATGTTCACACGTCTGCAATATACAAGTGTCTTTGACAGAAGCTTCTTTCTTCTTGATGACTACCGCATTGATCGGATGTCTCTTTCTATTGGTGGCTCTGTGTCTGAATTTTCACAGAGAGCTTGTTTCTTTATTCTGGGTTCTGTGGATGAAAAACTAGAAATAAATCATCTTTATCGAGATGTACAAGAGTTGAACGTGGAAGATCTATTATTTTCTGCTTTCTACAGTTGCTGAAATTTACTTCTTTTTTTCCTTATCCATATTTACTTGGTTTCGGTTAATGAGTGGTTAGTACACTAGGTAGACTGAGTGGTTAGTACTACAGGTAGACTGAGTGGTTAGTACGACAGGTAGACTGAGTGGTTACTATGGTAGGTAGACTGAGTGGTTAGTACGACAGGTAGACTGAGTGGTTACTATGGTAGGTAGACTGAGTGGTTAGTACGGTAAGTAGAGTGTGTGGTTAGTACGGTAAGTAGAGTGTGTGGTTAGTACGGTAAGTAGACTGAGTGGTTAGTACGGTAGGTAGAGTGTGTGGTTAGTACGCTAAGTAGAGTGTGTGCTTAGTACGGTAGGTAGAGTGTGTGGTTAGTACGGTAGGTAGAGTGTGTGGTTAGTACGGTAAGTAGAGTGTGTGGTTAGTACGGTAGGTAGAGTGTGTGGTTAGTACGCTAAGTAGAGTGTGTGGTTAGTACGGTAGGTAGAGTGTGTGGTTAGTACGGTAGGTAGAGTGTGTGGTTAGTACGGTAGGTAGAGTGTGTGGTTAGTACGGTAAGTAGACTGAGTGGTTAGTACGGTAAGTAGAGTGTGTGGTTAGTACGGTAGGTAGAGTGTGTGGTTAGTACGGTAAGTAGAGTGTGTGGTTAGTACGCTAAGTAGAGTGTGTGGTTAGTACGGTAGGTAGAGTGTGTGGTTAGTACGGTAAGTAGAGTGTGTGGTTAGTACGGTAAGTAGAGTGTGTGGTTAGTACGGTAGGTAGAGTGTGTGGTTAGTACGGTAAGTAGAGTGTGTGGTTAGTACGGTAGGTAGAGTGTGTGGTTAGTACGGTAAGTAGAGTGTGTGGTTAGTACGGTAGGTAGAGTGTGTGGTTAGTACGGTAAGTAGAGTGTGTGGTTAGTACGGTAGGTAGAGTGTGTGGTTAGTACGGTAGGTAGAGTGTGTGGTTAGTACGGTAGGTAGAGTGTGTGGTTAGTATGGTAGGCAGAGTGTGTGGTTAGTACGGTAGGTAGAGTGTGTGGTTAGTACGGTAAGTAGAGTGTGTGGTTAGTACGGTAAGTAGAGTGTGTGGTTACTACGGTAGGTAGAGTGTGTGGTTACTACGGTAGGTAGAGTGTGTGGTTAGTACGGTAGGTAGAGTGTGTGGTTACTACGGTAAGTAGAGTGTGTGGTTACTACGGTAAGTAGAGTGTGTGGTTACTACGGTAAGTAGAGTGTGTGGTTACTACGGTAAGTAGAGTGTGTGGTTACTACGGTAAGTAGAGTGTGTGGTTACTACGGTAAGTAGAGTGTGTGGTTAGTACGGTAGGTAGAGTGTGTGGTTACTACGGTAAGTAGAGTGTGTGGTTAGTACGGTAGGTAGAGTGTGTGGTTACTACGGTAGGTAGAGTGTGTGGTTAGTACGGTAGGTAGAGTGTGTGGTTACTACGGTAGGAAGAGTGTGTGGTTAGTACGGTAAGTAGAGTGTGTGGTTAGTACGGTAGGTAGAGTGTGTGGTTACTACGGTAGGTAGAGTGTGTGGTTAGTACGGTAGGTAGACTGTGTGGTTAGTACGGTAGGTAGACTGAGTGGTTAGTACGGTAGGTAGACTGTGTGGTTAGTACGGTAGGTAGACTGAGTGGTTAGTACGGTAGGTAGACTGAGTGGTTAGTACGGTAGGTAGACTGAGTGGTTAGTACAGTAGGTAGACTGAGTGGTTAGTACGGTAGGTAGACTGAGTGATTAGTACGGTAGGTAGACTGAGTGGTTAGTACGGTAGGTAGACTGTGTGGTTAGTACGGTAGGTAGACTGAGTGGTTAGTACGGTAGGTAGACTGAGTGGTTAGTACGGTAGGTAGACTGTGTGGTTAGTACAGTAGGTAGACTGAGTGGTTAGTACGGTAGGTAGACTGTGTGGTTAGTACGGTAGGTAGACTGAGTGGTTAGTACAGTAGGTAGACTGAGTGGTTAGTACGGTAGGTAGACTGAGTGGTTAATACGCTAGGCACTAATCATAATTTTTTGAGTTCATTTCCCCGATGTAGCTTTCGCATTGACATGACATTGGCGAGTACTTTCAGTCTTACACAAATGGTGCCAGTGACTTGTTCAATGATGCAAGAGAAGCCTCGCATGACACTGACCAACACCCAAGGAACCGTTGATCATTGAAAAATATATGGACATTCTTCACCAAACCCAGCCAATAAAATAGTAGAGAAATTCTTTACTTTACGATTATATATTGAGTTATTTGAGGATCATCATCATTGCACTCCGAACATTATCAGAGGCGCTCAGATCCCCTCCTCAGCAAGTCCCGCAGTGTCCAGCGACTGACGACTCCAGTTCTGTGTTGGTTGATTAGTCTTCTTACACGCCCACTAAGTTTCTCGTTTCTGGCTGTGCCCATCTTAACTCACATCTCTTTCATCCGAAGGAGTGACGTGGACTCATGGTTGTCGACGTCCTGTGCCCTTCCCACATCTCGAGACATTGATGATGTCCGTATTTTTTACTTCTGCGATGACTCTAACCATATGTAGCATGTGTAGAGCGCCCGCCTCCACTTTTCTTATTATGCTCATCGAATCACTCAGTATACATGCGTGGGTGTAGTCTTGTGACTCTAACCAGTTGAATGCCTTGGTTACTGCCATCACCGCTATTGTCATGCTACTCGTGGTCATGACGTATGCACCACTGTCTTCTTTGACTATTCTGCCTGCCGAGCGTGCTGTAAATGCCCATGCACTTCTTTGGTGTCGTATTACAGATCCGTCTGTATAGATGTTTTCCTTTCTTGAGGACATTATTGCTATATAGTTATAATTCTGTGAATATCTAATATATATAAATATATTGGTCACACAATGGTCAGGTCGGGTAATTTTACCTGCTACTGTATGCAGTAAATAGTACAACCTGTGGCTGCCTTGCAGGTAAGCTCGGGAGAGTAAAAGGCTAAGGGAGGGTACACCGAAGTAAAACAACCCCACTGCCTTGTGGGTGAGACTTTTTAATCAAAGGCTAGCGGAGCCAACCGTAAACAAACCGACGTGTGGCAACAGAAAACCACCGTCGTAATTTCTTTGTACAATCATGAATCTCCACAAAAATAGAAATAACGACAACAACGTTAAGGGGGATTCCAATGGAAAGCCATCGTTCGGTAGGGGACATCATGTGCTACAGGTGATAGCTGATCATCATCAAGCTACTGTAAGCAAAATAAAGATAAAACAAACTCTAAAGATAGGTACTTGGAATGTGAGAACACTCATGCAGAAGGGTAAACTGGAAAACATCAAACAAGAAATGAAAAGAATGGGTTTACAATTACTGGGACTTTGCGAAATGAGATACACCGGATCAGGGGAGATGTATTATGATAAACATAAAATAATCTATTCTGGAGGTACTGAACACCAAAGAGGAGTAGGTATCATCTTGGATGCAGAAAGAGCAAGAACAGTGAAAGGCTTTTACCCAATATCTGACAGAGTCCTTTTAGTTAAATTGAATGGAAAGCCAATAGACATAAATCTTATACAAGTTTATGCACCAACAGCAGACCGTCTAGAGGAAACAATTGATAAATTTTACGACGAGTTAAATGAGGCGCTTCATAAATGCGTACCACATGAAAACACCATAGTTCTAGGGGATTTTAACGCAAAAGTAGGAAAGGAAAGAGTTGAAGAAGTAGTTGGTCATTATGGCTTAGGCGAGTGGAAATGAAAGAGGTGAGAAATTTATTGACTGGGCAAGAACACACAACATGATGATAGGAAACACCTGGTTTAAGCAACATCCAAGACGTCTGTGGACATGGAAAAGCCCAAGGGACAACGCACGTAATCAAATTGATTACATAATTATAAGCAATAGATTTAGAAACAGTCTGGTGTGTGTGAAAACTAGACCAGGGGCAGATTGCATTAATGATCATGTACCAATTGTGGGAACGCTTAGAGTAAAATTAAAAACAACAAAACGAGCCTCAGTTAACATCAAGTTAAATTTAGATTTACTAAAATCAGACAAGAAGCTGCAAGAAAAATAGAGAAGATACAAAACATCGATGAACAGTGGGAAATGCTAAAAGAATCAATGCAACAAACATCAAAAGAGTTCATACCACCAGTGAGGACAAATTCAAGAAAGAAATGGATGACAGACGACATTTTGCTGCTAATGGAAGAAGAAATAAAGAAAATAAAGATGAGTATAAGAGATTAAATAAAGAAATTGTAGTAAAATGCGATGAAGCAAAAGAAGCATGGCTAAAAGAGAGATGCAAAGAGATTGAAATGCAACAAATAGGAGATGCTATTGCTATATATAAATAAATTGAGGAATTAACAGGAAGAAAAACGCAATCAACAAATGGATGTCTAAGATCAAAGGAAGGAGAACAGTTGATTGATCAAGAAAACATTAGGGAACGATGGACAGATCTTTATAATGATGAACGAACGGAAGTAAATATTAAGGATAATGGAGAAGGACCAGAAATACTCAGAGAAGAAGTGGAAGAAGCCTTGCGCAATATGAAAGCTGGCAAAGCTCCTGGACCAGAAAATATAACTAAAGAAGAGATTGAAGCCATGGGTGATTTTGGAATATAAATAATAACAAAAATAATTTGAATGATATCTACAACAGCGGATATATACCAGATGACATGCTCAAATCAATATTCATAGCCTTACCAAAGAAATCGGCTGCGATTGAATGCGATGATCATCGCACAATAAGCTTTGTGAGTCATATGACTAAGATATTACTAAGAATCATCATACGAAGAGTGAAAAAAAAATTCAGTCCAGAAATTAGCGATAAACAGTGTGTTTTTGTTAGAGATATAGGAACAAGCAATGCCATTTATATCATAAGATCTTTAGTAGAAAGAGCCATAGAGCTGAAAACAGATCTATACCTATATTTCATAGATTACACCAAGGCATTTGACAAAGTAAAGCACCATGAAATAATCAAAATTTGAGAAAGCATAAACGTAGACAGCAAAGATCTAAGAATAATAAAGAACATGTACTGGCAACAAACAGCGGCCATAAGAACTGGAAACCAGTTGGGAATGTTTCAACAAATAAAACAGGGTGTTAGACAAGGTTGTGTGCGGTCACCAGATTTGTTTAATATTTATAGTGAGATTATTTTAAGATCCATAAGGGACATGCCTGGAATAACAATTGGATGTCATAATATAAAAAATCTAAGGTATGCTGATGATACAATCTTAATCGCTAAGAGTGAAAATGACTTACAAGAAATGTTGGACATTATAGTGAAAGAAAGCAAAAATAAAGGACTCAGCCTTAATAGCAAAAAGACAGAGATAATGGTAACAACAAAGAAAAAGACATCACATAATAATAGAATAAAACAGGTAAATGAATTTAAATATTTGGGAACTTTGTTAACTTTGTTAACCTCAGACGGAAGATGTACACAAGAGGTGAGGTGCAGAATGGCTCAGGCAAAAACAGCTTTCAAAAAAATGAGGAAGATAGTATGCAATCCATTTTTGACAATAGAAACAAGAAAAAGAGTTCTTAAATGTTATGTACAGCCAGTCTTAACATATGGATGCGAATCATGGACAATAGGACAACAGACAAGAAAATCCCTGGAGTCTGTAGAAATGTGGTTTTACAGAAGAATGTTGAGAGTACCATGGACAGCTAAGAAGAGTAATGAAGATGTTCTAAGAGAGGTCAAAGCAAAAAGAGAGCTAATTTCCAATATTAGGAAGAAACAATCATTTTTTGGCCATGTAATGAGAAGAGAACAACTGGAATATATTGTAACAACTGGAAAATTGAGGGACGAAGAGATAGAGCCAAGCAAAGAGAAAAAATAACAGACAGCTTAAGAGAATGGCTTGGCAGTAGGTCAACAACAGAAATGATAAATAGCTGCCGAGATCGAAAGTTGTGGAGAGACATGAACACCTAAGCCATATATATATATTTATGTCCGGCTTGTTGCAGGAGCTACTGAGTTAAGTGCTCTATGTACACCGTGAGCTGTGTGTTTCATTCTTTTAAATCATGTTTCGACATTCCGATTGTTTACGATGATATAGTATTACAAGGAACAGTTGGCTGTGTTCACTTGTTGTGCGGTTTCGCCTTATGTCTTTTGGCTTATGCTGAGAATGCTATGATGGGGACTACAGCTACCTTTCTTTGTTAGTGAGATGAGATAGTAATTCGGCTGATTCCACTGGCACGGGCGGTTGAGGAATTATGGATTTTAATTCGTTTGGAGTGATTCCGGGGTCTTCCATAACAATAACAATACAACCATTTTATGTTGTTGTTTATTGTTCCAGCTGAAGACCTACTTGGCCGAAACGTTTTTCGACTTTTGTTCAGTTTCTTACATACGTAAAGCTGTTACCACACCACTTCTTTCTCTTTTTTTTAAAAAATTGTCATTATTATCATCAGCTTCACAGCAGATTCGTATCTTTCTGTATCTTAACGCATCTTGATGCCTTTACCCCGTTTAGCTAATGAGCTCACAGCTTTGTGGTTTTATCATGTTAATTTAATACATGTGTTGCACTACAAAGTGAGGTTGATTAAGTGAGCCAAATTGTGTGTCTGTCCTCTCATATACAGAGTTTACTTCGCGCTCTGGAATTACTATTTTCAACGTAGCTTACTTCTTATTTTATTATTATTATATCTATATGTTAACTGATTGGTTGGTCTTAACAATGCTGTTTCCTTTCTTAACAAGACACGGTCTGTTCAAACTCCTTTTATGCCTCCTACGTTAAATTAGACCGCATTTGTTATTTATTAAAAAAAACGTTTGTTAAAACTATAACATTTATATGTGCCTTTGTATGTGCATAGATACATATTTTTTTTTAAAAAGTGCCCCCGTCACGCCAAGTGGCGTATAAGGAATATGGTGTTAGTGACCATCATTTTTACAGACCTTCAGAACATGATTTTTGGGGTAATGTGGTAGGTATTACGCCAGTGCCGCTTTACTTTCCCAGAAAAGAATCCGGTACCCATTAAAGGCTGGGAGAACTGAAGCCGTCGGTTGTGATCGAACCCTACCCCTTGTCCTTTGTAGTCCAGTTCACTAACCACTGAGCTATCGCGGCACCCCGCATAGATAGATGATGACCACAAACTAAATCGTTACAGCGACAAATGGGAGAAATATAATGATCTATTGACTATTGTGAAGAAGCGCAAATTTAAATATTTTAGTCACGTATTTTGATCGTCTGGTCTAGCAAAGAGCATTCTGCAAACAAATATGAAAGGAGCGAAAAGAAGAGACAGGCGCAGAAAGAGATGGGAAAAATAACATCAAAGGAATGTGCAGGCAGGCTTCAACTTTGCAGAGTCCCAATGGATGACAGGGTAGAGAGAAAAGGTGAAGGTTGACTAAGTCAGTCAGTGGAGCCCCAAGTTCATGGGATGAAGAGGAAGAAGTCTTCTTTTTACAGCCCTTCGGTACATGATTTTTAGGGTAATGTGGTCGGTATTACGCCTGTGCACTTTAGCTTTCAATAAAAAATCCGGTATCCATTTAAGGCTGTGTGAATCTGGGAGCCGTCGGTTGGGATCGAACCTAACCAACCTCGTGTGCTTTGTAACCCAGTTCACTAACCACTGAGCTATGGCTGCTCCCTTCATTTCTCAATGTGTTGCTAATAAAAAAAAATAATTAAATACTTTGAAAGTCTAATGACAAACAATAATTTACAAACAGCCAACGACGAATTTTCAGAGGATGCAACGGAGCCTCGACGCCTGTAATATTTGTTGTTGTTGAGAAAACATAACACAACCTCAATCCTGTTCGTTAAGTTAAATATCAGTGCACAGCCTACCACCGTATCAAGTTTGCTGTGATATCACTCAAGTAATTCACGCCGTCACTGACAGATAAGTTTATATGTTTATGGGGATGAAACAACCCTAAACGATGTCTATAGATCTTGCAATGTGTATGAGAATTCGGAAGCCTGTACCAGAAAACAGCTCCGCGTTCCAATGACAACGACGGGACAGTCGATCAAATGGCGTTCTCTCTCTATCTTAAGTTTATGGCATCATTTAGGAAGAAAAATAGTTCCCTCCTGTAAATTACTGCGCTGCGTCTTTATATTAAAACAACCTAGAACAAAACTATAGAGATGATAATTAATAGCAAAACTATGTTCCTATTTGTAACTTACAATACAACTAATATATTATGATGTCATAATGATTATGATAATTTAAAGAAATAATTGAAAGAACTATTTTACATAGCGCTATTTTCCGTAACCTCTGTAAACAAATTATTAATAATTATTATTATTATCTTAAACATAAACTTTAATTCAACTTTATGCTCCTGAACGCTCGGACCAAGAACAATACGAAAAATAGACACTACTTAAATGAAATGTATTAGACGCATCATAAGTAACAGCCTGAGTTAATAGGATTAGAAATGAAAAAATAACAGAAAAAGATATGATTAATTTCAGAAATTGAATACACAAAGATACAATAAATAAAACGGTTGGCCACGTGATAAGACAAAATGATTAAAATATAACACGAGTCTTTAATAAAGGCAATGAGAACACGCGACACACTGGTTGACAACAAGAAAGACTGATTGATGGAATATTAGAAACACTTGGAAACAGCAAGAGAGAACAAAATAAGAGCAAGAGAATGTAAACTGTATATCCCCTCGACGCTTAGAGGCAAATAAGAAGGAAATAAGAAATATACGAAAAAAAAATAGAATATGCAAATAAGTATACATTTTCATTCTATGAAAGGCCACTTTGGCCTTTTCTGTGTCAAATTTCATTCATAACTTTTTTATGGCTTCATATGTTGAGCGACACGCCATACTGAAATAGGAGCTACGAGAATAGCTTAATATACTTCTTCTTCTACCTTTCAGCTCCCCGTGGAGCATAGGTCTTCATCAAACACTTTCCAAGTCGTTCTGTTTCTTGCCATTATTTTAAGATCATTCCATGTCTTCCCCATCATCATCATCTTTGCTTCTGTCTGTCTTCTCCAAGAATTTCTTGGTCTTCCTCTTTGTCTTTTCCTTTGGAGATTCCATAAAAGGGCTGTTGTGTAACACTCTCAATTGGCTTCCGCAGTGATGGTCCTATATAGCGTCATCGTCTTCGCAGTATCTCTTTATTCACTGGTATTTGACTGGTACATTTCCATTATTCTATGTTAGTGATTTTATCCTGCCATTTCCATCCTTTTATTCGGCGTAAGCACCCATATGTGAAAGTCTGTATCTTCACGATTAGTTTAACATTAAAGGAACAAATTACAAAACGTCACACCTTCGGATAAAAGAGATGGTCACAGCCAGAAACGAGAAACGTAGTGGGCTTTTAAGAAGACTTATCAACCAACACAGAACTGGAGCCGTCAGTCGCTGGACACTGCGGAACATGAGCAGGAGATCTAGGTACTTAAGGACATGTTCAGAACGCAGTGATGATGACGTGCAAATAACTTAATAACTTCATTATAAAGAGAGAGTTCAACATGAAATAATCTACTTCACACATTATTAAACAAGGAGAGATGATATAATGTGCAAGTAACTCGTTTATTTGCATAATTTCAAACAGAAGCAGAGTTATAAATTATCCAATTCTTTTATAATACACTAGGAGTCAAGAATATAGAACCGAAAAAGAGATTAGAAATTACAGAGAAATTGGAGACTAAACTCAGAGCAGAAATGAGAAATGAAAGGTGTACAAAAAATACAAAGAAAAACAAGTAAGTACTCGCAAAATTAATTATAAACAAATGAGCACGTTTACATGTGAAAACTCAGCAAAACAGAAATAAAACACGTGGTAATAAAAGACTAAAAATAAGATACACAAAATAAAAAATAAGTAAATGATAAACAAATCGACAAGCAACCACTAATATCTTCAGTACCCAAGAAAAGACGACGGTCATATGTTGGACATGTGATGAGAATAGATAATAACCAAATAGCAAAGCAAGACGTCATGTGGGAAACAACAGGTAAGAGGAAAAGAGGAAGACCCAGAGAGACACTGAGAATAACATTGAGGAGAGAGGCAAAAACAGCAGGAATCGGATCCCTCGATGAGATAGAGCTGTTTGCACAGAACATAGACAAATGGCGAGATTTGATAAAAGATCATTACAAGGATTGAAAACTGCTAGAATAAAAATTTAGATAAAAGAAGGAGTATCTGGGTCTACGCCCAATGGGTAGACGGCTACGGTCGAGCCGGCTAGGGCTCGAAAGGTGAATAGATTAGATAAAAAAAAACACAAAAAAACATATGAATCAAAATGATGAAAAAATAAGGAAAAGAAGAATTTTAAGAATAAGAAAATCAAGAAAGAGAATCGAAAAAAAGAAACACAGAAATAATTGCAGAGGGAAAGAAAATATAAATCAGGTGTGAACACTTGAAACATTTTAAAATTGGTGGGGGGGGGGGGATGTAAATAAAGATTTCTAGTAAACTTGAAATACGTTGTAGGAGACTATGTAGAGATGGAAACGGTAAGAATCCAATTAAAAAAAAAATGGCAACCAGATAAAGAATGCAAAAAGCGGAAAACAAAATGTTCAAAAGACAAATACCAAAAAATGTATAATAATAGTAGAAATAATAATAACAATACATTCCTATCATTATTATAATATTAAAAATAAACTGACTTTAAAATGACAGCGAGGAATATATTCAGAAAATTACCAAAAGGAAAAAAAATAAATAAATAAAATGAAACGTAATGTCAAAGACAAAAAGAAAATGCCTCACGTGAAGAAGATAAAAAAATGGAGAACATTTAAAGGAAATTAAGACATAAGACAAAAAGACAAAAAAAAAAAATACGAGAAACGAGGAAAAAGGTTAAAAAAAAGAGATATTAGAAAAGATCAATGATTTAAATAATAATTTTTGAAAATCTTGGAGGGAGTAAATGTGCCTACAATATAAAAAAATGAGAAGAAAATGTAAATGAGAAATTTGAAAAGGAGAAGAAAGGGAGAAAATCATGAAGGATGATCAAAATGACACAAAATTTTAAGGGGCATCCTCGTCCCTTCCCTTAACATCTCGCCTTACGATTTATAAGGAAGATGGAGTTATATAGTTGCTTGTCACAAATACATTAGTTGACTTGTTCATCTATGACTTACAATGAAGATAAAATAGACGGCTTCTACTATTATACATTCAAAGTGATTAGAAAAGTTGTATGTTAAAGTTAAGCAACAAATTCTTACCAAAACCCATATTTATCAATCGTTTTGTTACCGGCATTAATTACTAAGTTATCATTCATACAAAAGGCGAATAGAGGCCACGGGATTTCTCAGAAGAATGTTGAAAGTTCCCTGGACATCTAATAAGAACAACGAGGAAATTCTCAAGGAGGCTAACACAAAAAGGGAACTCCTAAAAATCATCAGAAAGAAACAATCAATATTTTTCGGGCACATCATGAGAAGTGGAAAGTTGGAATACTTGGTTACAACTGGCAAAATACAGGGAAAGAGAGATAACAACGAGATAAAATACTAGATAGCTTGGTGTCACGGCATGGAAAACAATCAACAACATAAATGATACGATGCACGATGAATAGAAGATAGTTGAAGGACATGGTCGCCTACGCCAACCGGTATGTCGCATGATGATCATCATTCAAATATACCTACTTTTGTTACAGATGTTACACTTTTTTTTGTTTCGTGTTACAACATGAAAGTACTTTCATAAAATATCTATTTCAAAAATGGTGGAAAGTACTAGGCTAGGACATAGTTGTTTGTCATTGATACATTAGTTGATTCGTCAAATTGTACCTTTCCATGACAATAACAATCTTCTATTATACATTCAAAGTAATTATAGGAGCTGTATCTTTTAATTTAAAAACGTTTGTGATTAAACATTAAATATTATATACCTCGAAACTATCAAGTTTGCCAATATTTAATCGTTTTGTTAAAAGTATATTACAACTGCCAACACAAAAAGGGAGCTCTTAAAAAAACAACAGAAAGAAGCAATCAACATTTTTCGGGGACATCATGAGAAGAGGAAAGTTTGAATACTTGGTTACAACTGGCAAAATACAAGGAAAGAGAGATCGCGGACGACAAAGAGAGAAAATACTAGACAACTTGGTGTCAAGGCATGGAAAACAGGCAACATCAGAACTGATACGATGCACTGTAGATAGAAGATTGTGGAGGGACATGATCACCTACGCCAACCGGTATGGCACATGATGATGATGATATTACAACTATTAAGATTATTATTAACTATTAAAGTAGCATTGCTATGGAAATGGGAGTTAAGTTGGGCACAGCCAGAAATGAGAAACTCAGTGGCCGTGTAAGAAGACTTATCAACCAACAAAGAACTGGAGTCGTCAGTCGCTGGACACTGAGGGAATTCCTGAGGAGGGGATCTGAGCACCTATGTACATGTTCGGAGTGCAATGATGATGACCCGCAAATAACTCAATAACTCCTATATTAATAAATAGTTCCGTCGCCGAAGAAGTTTTACGTTTTGTATATGATGTCTGATGTCAAAAAGTGAAACCAATTCCATAAAAGATCAGTTTTAAGAATGTGTGTCTTTTTTTTTTTTTTTTTTTTTTTTTTTTTTTTTGGCGTTCGTCAGTTTTCAGCTCTTGCAAAAATTCATAAAGACAAGGAAATGAATGTTGCGTGTTAATCAGCTTTTTACGGGCAGCCGTGTGTTTAGGGGGTCCCTCGCCACACAGGCAGATAACTATGTCTTCGGAGCTATTCATATTTCTTTCCGTCGATGAGTAATTGACTTTCAAGTCGAACCTCCCTGTTGAGACCAGGAGTGGTTGCCGTAAAGAGAAATCAGAAATCAGATTCTAACTGGTGCAGCCGGGCTCTGAACTCACAAACTCTCTGTCTCGTGGCCGGCGACTTGCCTCGAGACCAACATTGTGGTATGTACAAGGCTCAGGACTCTTCATCCATAAAAGTTTCCATTATTTCAAGATTAGAGCTAAAATGGAAGACAAATCCAGTACCCATCTTCAAGCTGTGGGGAAACTAAAGGGATCGACCCCGCCTATATGTCCATAATTGTCCAGCTCACTAACCGTTGAGCTACCGTGGCTTCCAGAGTGAGAATAATAAACTGAGAAAAACAAAGAGAACACAGAAAAGAAGAACCAAGAAATTACGAGAATCTAAAAATATAGGAAGAACAATTAAGCAAGGAAGCTGTATGTAAATGAAACAGATAGTATTCAAAATAACGATAAGCAAAGAAAAGCTCCTGTTTGAAAGGGATAAAAACTTAAAAATGACGAACGAAAAGAAAAACTAAGAAACAAAACTGGTATTAAATAAAGCTAAGTTGATGAAAATGAAGAAAATAAAAAATAAAAGATGGAGAGAAAGTAAGTAAAAAAACCATGCTATTTACCCCATAATATGCGCTTTTAATTGAATTGTAATACTTTCACAAATAATGTATTATAAATTGATATACGTTGCTATAGTACACACAAGGTTACCTGAAATAGTGCCTATTTTTGCTTGAGAAAATATTTTCTTTAAAATATTGTATTTTCATTTCCCAAATATTGTTTTTCTTTGATACTTTGTATTACTATGATAATTGTATACTTTGAACTGGGTATTTATTTTTTTCTTTGCTCGGGAAAGTATGTACGAGTATGTGAGCTTCAAATGTGAATATTTTATAGCTTAAAAGTATATTTTAGCTTTATATTCAATATATTATTATATAATATGTGTCTACTTTAGATTAATAAGAAACTATTTATTTGCATTGAAAAGGTTTATTTAAGATGTTTTTAAAGCATATTTTCGCCCGAGTGATGTATATATATATATATATATATATATATATATATATATATATATATATATATATATATATATTCTACAAATGAGCGTATCACAAGAAGCCGTATTTTAGATATTTCTTCTCGCGTGCACTAATCCACAATTCGTTACCTGCAACTAATACGTGGAAGAAATAGAAGACCTACGAAAACACTTAAATAGATTCAACACCATAGGCCCTCCGTACAACATGAAAATCAGCATCAACATCTTCTTCTTCCTCTACCTTTCAACTCCTTGTGGAGCAAAGATCTTCAACAAACACATTCCAAACCGTTCTGTTTCTTGCCATTCTTTTAACATCATTCCATGTCTTCTCCATCATCTTTTTTCCTGCTTCTATCTGTCTTCTCCAAGAACATCTTTGTCTTCCTCTTTGTCTTTTCTTCGTTTCTTTGACTTGTCCATGTTTGTGAAGTTTTTTCGGGGCGTTTTTTTTATACACTACAGGATAGCCAGTGCCATGGCCAACCCTCCTTAGTCGCCTCTTCCGAACAAACATCAATGTAAACAGAAGCTATAAATATTGCAAAAGAGAAAAAGAACATCAACATAATGATAGACGACACAAAACTAAAACAAGTAAAGGAATTTAAATACCTAGTAAGTCTAGTGAAACACGACAATTCACAAACAGCAGAGGTAGACTCAAGATGCAACAAATCTTGTCAAATCTTTAGACAGCTATCACCAATATTGTCCAACAAGGTTATATCTCTAGAGACAAAACGGGCACTCTACAATGCAATTGTCATCCCAACTTTGTGCTACCAATCCCAATCCTGGATCACATGCAAGAAAAATAAGAAATACCCTCTTCTGAGATTAAATGTGTTAGACGAATGACAGGAAACACAGTGAGAGATAAGATCAGAAATGAAGAACTGGAAAAAAAAATAGAAATAGCCCCCGCCACATAATATATAAAGAAACAACAGATACAATGGTTTGGCCACGTGACAAGGCAGACAGATCAAAACACAACACAACGAGCCTCTAATAAACGTTGCGAGAGCACCAGACTAAAGGGCCGACCACGAAAAAGATGGATTGACTGAATATTAGAAACATTAGGAAACATAACAGCAACAGAGGCGAACTGAAGAGCAAAAGACCGCATATTATAACTTCCCTTGACGCGGAAAGGGACATGAGGAAAGAAAAAAGTTGAAGACGAATTTACGAGGACAAAGATTGATTAAACTTGTGGATTCACATTTGCATGTAGTGCTAGAGTGACACTGCCTTGAAGTGAATTCGCGTTGAAAATGAAGAGAATTATGTCATCGTCATGTCACTTTCACATGCAAACCTTGTAACATTTCTATAACTGGAAGTTAAACCTGCATTAATGATGAACACAAGCAGCCGTTAAAGAGGAAGAACGAAGAATTAACCAAATGATGAGGCACATAACCATATTGCTCGTACAGACAGTAATTGAGACATAAATATTAACTAATTTGGAAGGACATTTATTAGGTCGTGGATAATAGGAACACGGAGAAGCCGTGAATTGGGGGCATATGTACTAACAAATTTGGAGAAATATTGAAATAACTTTGGATAATACAAACAGGGAGAAGATGTGAACTAGATATAAGTATTAACAGACAGAAAAATCACTAATTTTGGCATTAGTGTTGCCCAGAAAGAAGAAGCAATGAAATGTACTTCAATAATTTCCAAGAGGAAACATATACAAATGAATTGAAGTAGTGTACAAATAACAGAAGCTTTGACAATCATGAAGATACAGACTTTCATTACTGGATGATTGCGAAGAATAAAAGGATGTACATGGTAAGACAAAATCACTAACATAGAATTATGGAAAACTAACATAAAATACCAAAAAATGAGATACAGCGAAGACGGTGGCGCTGGATAGAACACACACTGCGGAGCCAACTTAGAGTATTGCTTTGCACAACATGCCCTTTTTTTGGAATCACTAAGGAAAAGACAAAGAGGACGACCAAAATATTCTTGGAGAAGACATATGGAAACAGAGATGAAGATGATGGGGAAGACTTGGAATGATATTAAAAGAATGACAAGAATTAGAACAGCATGAAAAGTGTTTGTTGAAGACCTATGCGTCACAAGGAGCTGAAAGGTAGATGAAGAAGACGAAGAGAAGCATTAAAACCGACATATAAATAACCCAAATGGAGAATCCTTGAAATAGGCTAATACACAATTTGTTAAATCATGTATTCGTTAGTCCCGTAACTTTGACTATCGTTGAGGGAACTCTTGATAAAGTCCTCACACGATTCCTTCCAGCCCCCACAATTAAAAGCTACTTTAGAATATGTGACGATAGTTAATCCTGTCCACCCTCTGCTATTGTCTTCCCATCGCTACCTCAATCTGTCCTGTCTTTTTTTTTGCCTAGTTCCGGGCCTTACAAAATCGTTCCAGCAAGAATCGTATAGATGCTATTATACAACATATCCGTATAGATGCTATTATACAACATATCCGTATAGATGCTATTATACAACATATCCGTATAGATGCTATTATACAACATATCCGTATAATTTGAATTCTCCTTCTTTCACCATTAACAGGAAGTCTTTATCTGACCCAATGGATTGTTGGATTTTCGTAGCGCTTTTCCTCATTTGTCATATTTTAATAAAATAATTGATATTTCCCAGACAGACTCAATATTGATCAAGAAGAAAGCACTGAAGCCGACTTATATTTTAGGCCTATTAATAAGAACACTCACTAAAGCAGACTTAAATAATATTAAAAATATGACGCATTTAACTAAACTTAAATACTACCCAAATAAAGGGATATGAAGACATTACTAATTGTCCTGGTTTAGAAGAACAAATCACGTGTTTGAAGCACGTGACACCCTCATTCTGGACCTTCGGTAAGTACAACAGAAATCTCTATTATGTAGGGACTAGCTATTGTTCCTGGAAGGGAGAGTTATTTCCCATATATATATATAATATGCTACTTCTATTTGTGAATATAAATTAAACTTATCTTGTAATAATTTAAGGAATTAAACAATAAGCGTTGCTTGTAAGGAAAGCAATATTATCTTACAATAGATCTCATAGGAACAAAATCAACTTTAAAAATACCATTAGACTGATCAGATATTGAATCGCTGGTAACGGTCATTTTAAAATTGAGTACTAGAGCGTTTCTCAGTTCCATTTCTAATGTTCTTATAACGGGTGTGAATATAAGTTTCTAGAAGAGACGCATACCTGTTTGTCGCTGATGTTTCTAAGTTCCAGCAGGTATCTAGTTGCTGAAGTTTGAAAAGTCTAGTGTCTTGGACGGTTCTACCAGCTTCTTATGGAGATCGTGGACCCAACGCTTTCTTGAGCGCGTGATTCCCCGAGTGGCATAATATAGCCCTCGCACGCCTGGGAAATGAGCAGCCTCCACGAGTAACATCCGTCCTGCTAAGCCAATCGGATACCGCTGACTGCTGGTCTCCTCGCGCAACAGTTGGTGATCTTCAATTGGTGAAGCCACGAGTGAGGAAAATAAAGGTAAAACAATACACCATTATAATGACATTAAGTTAATTAAAACATGACAATAAGAGAAACAATAACTTTAAGTAAATAATTATATTAAGTATGCAATTACATTAGTTTAAACATATGTAATAATATATTTACCACCATCATGCAGCATAAAAATAAACGAGACAAATCTGAAACAAGTGCAATGTTTCAAATACTTGGGCACAATAATAACATCAGATGGGAGATGCACCACAGAAATAAAAAGCAGAATAGCTCAGGCCAAAATAGCATTTCAGAAGGTTAAAAATATCTTATGCAACAAATCTATGTCAATAAAAATTAGAAAGAGAGTACATCGGTGCTATATAGAACCAATTCTGACCTATGGAAGCGAATCATGGACAGCAGACAAACAAATGAAAAGACAATTGGAGGCCACAGAGATGGGATTTCTCAGAAGAATGTTAAAAGTTCCCTGGACAGCTAAAAAGACCAATGAGGAAGTTCTCAAAGAGGCCAACACAAAAAGAGAGCTCTTAAAAAACATCAGAAAGAAGCAATCAACATTTTTCGGGCACATCATGAGAAGAGGAAAGTTGGATTATTATTGTTGAGATTATTTGATATCTCTTTATCACCGCGTTCGAGAAGCTTTCGGTCATAGTAAGTCATGTCCCCAATCGTCAGGATAAAGTTCGCAGTTCTCTCCAGGTATCCTATTAGCCCCAACGTTTTTTGGTACGTGTCTGTCAATGGGCCTGGTTTGACGTCGAGGTTCAGCATAGTTTTTGCAGTACGTGTCTGTCTTTGGGCCAGGTTTGACGTCGAGGTTCAGCATAGTTTTTGCTGTACGTGTCTATCTTTGGGCCAGGTTTGACGTCGAGGTTCAGCATAGTTTTTGCTGTACGTGTCTGTCTTTGGGCCAGGTTTGACGTCGAGGTTCAGCATAATTTTTGTTGTACGTGTCTGTCTTTGGGCCAGGTTTGACGTCGAGGTTCAGCATCATTTTTGTTTTACGTGACTGTCTTTGGGCCTGGTTTGACGTCGAGGTTCAGCAGAGTTTTTGCTGTACGTGTCTATCTTTGGGCCAGGTTTGACGTCGAGGTTCAGCATAGTTTTTGCTGTACGTGTCTGTCTTTGGGCCAGGTTTGACGTCGAGGTTCAGCATAGTTTTTGCTGTACGTGTCTGTCTTTGGGCCAGGTTTGACGTCGAGGTTCAGCATAGTTTTTGTTGTACGTGTCTGTCTTTGGGCCAGGTTTGACGTCGAGGTTCAGCATCATTTTTGTTTTACGTGACTGTCTTTGGGCCTGGTTTGACGTCGAGGTTCAGCATAGTTTTTGTTGTACGTGTCTGTCTTTGGGCCAGGTTTGACGTCGAGGTTCAGCATAGTTTTTGTTGTACGTGTCTGTCTTTGGGCCAATTATGACGTCGAGGTTCAGCATAGTTTGTGCTGTACGTGTCTGTCTTTGGGCCAGGTTTGACGTCGAGGTTCAGCATAGTTTTTGTTGTACGTGTCTGTCTTTGGGCCAATTATGACGTCGAGGTTCAGCATAGTTTGTGCTGTACGTGTCTGTCTTTGGGCCAGGTTTGACGTCGAGGTTCAGCATAGTTTTTGTTGTACGTGTCTGTCTTTGGGCCAGGTTTGACGTCGAGATTCAGCATAGTTTTTGAACACGTGAAGACGGCGTTCAGAAGTCTAGAACCCGTCTTCCTCTGTGGCATTCGTTAATGTGGGTCATTCCTAGCCGGAAAAAAGTGACTTAAAAGTCTACAGAAGTCCGTTCTGAGGAGGAAGATGATATCACTTTCTTAATTAGAAAATGCCACTTCCGTTGCTCTAGACACATGAATTCTGCAGACTAACATACATCTTTTCTTTAAAACCACATAACAAACATAAGAAACCCATGTTCCACATAATAACAGTACTGATACATAATGCTGCCTTGCTTTTGTCCATTCTGCCGTTGGACGTGATACTCTACTACTGGGAACATTAGTCACAAGAGAATTTGCTCAGCAAAAAAAAACAGCATCTATGAGTTACTATTAAATATGAGCATATTTTTATATGGCAGTAAAAGACCAGATGTACTTATAGATGTGAAAGCTGGAAGTCACCTCAGACATTAGAAAATAAACTCGACGTCTTTAAATACAAGGTTAAAGAAAACATATTGAATAGTAACTATGTCAATATCAATTAAAATAGAAGATTAATAGAGTTATCGTAGACTACACTACACGGCAGTCGCCTGTAACACTATTTCTAGCTCGCGGGCGTCAAAATAGTGTTGAACTTTTTGGTCAGATGAATGCGACTGGACTACAGCTGTCTCCATGAAGGTAAATCCAAACCAGAGAGAATCACTTGCAACCACATCGTAACAAAAATGCCAATAGTTCTGTACTTGATTCGACTAGGCGACTAACTTGGCCGCCACACCAACCGGAAGTCTCTTAGGAAGTAGGATGTTAGTGCTTATATTTGAATACAATCGACACATTAATTCCTGGGTAATACAGTATCACTACGCCAGATGGCACTTTTTTTCCCTCATCATGTCCTAGTATTACTTAAAACTGAATGAACTAAAACCCCAACAGATAGATAATCGAACCCCACCCCACGCTATCATAAGATCAATTCTCTAACAACTACTCTATCGCAGCTTCTTAAACACGTTTCATGAATTATTTCCTTCCAATGCTACATTAAAGTATCACGCTTCATCTCTTCATTACTAATTATATGTGTTTAACTTCAAGGTTTAACCGTATTTTGTATTAAATAAGTACAATCTTTACAACAACAGACCATATCTACGTGCTTCTTTTACCATTTACCGTATTTTTTGTTTATTAAAGTATAGGCTCCTGTCAAGCTTTAAGGCCTATGGGAAATAAATGTTGGACTTTGTATTTTCAGTGAAGAAGTCAAAATTGTGTAACCGGTAAAATACAACAACAGACCCAAGTGTCGACCACGAAAAAGATGGATCGATGGAATATTAGAAGCACTAGGAAACATAACAGCAGCAGAGGCGAACAGAAGAGCAAAAGACCGCAAATTATATCTCCCCTCGATGCTGAAAGGCAAATGAGGAAGGAAAGAGGAAGAAGAAGAAGAGGAAGAAGAGAGAAGAAGAAGAGGAAGAGGAAGAGAGGAAGAGGGAGGAAGAGGAAGAGGTAGAATAGGAAGAAGAAGAGGAAGAGGAAGAAGAAGAGGAAGAGGAAGAGGAAGAGGAAGAAGATGAAGAGGTAGAAGAGGAAGAAGAAGAGGAAGAGAGGAAGAAGAAGAAGAAGAGGAGAGAGAAGAGAAGAAGAAGAGAGGAAGAGGAAGAGGAAGAAGAAGAAGAAGAAGAAGAAGAAGAAGAAGAGAGAAGAAGAAGAAGAAGAAGAGGGAAGAAAAAAGAAGCGGAGAGAGAAGAAGAAGAAGAAGAAGAAGAAGAAGAGAAGAAGAGGAAGAGGAAGAGGAAGAAGAAGAGAGAGAAGAGGAAGAGAAGAAGAGAAGAAGAGAAGATGAAGAAGAAGAAGAAGGAAGAGGAAGAAGAAGAAGAAGAAGAGATGAAAGAAGAAGAAGAGGAAGAAGAAGAAGAGAAGAAGAAGAAGGAAGAGGAAGAAGAAGAAGAAGAAGAAGAAGAAGGAAGAGGAGAAGAAGAGGAAGATGAAGAAGAGGAAGAAGGTAAAATACAATTTTCATGGACGTGTGAGGAAAGAAAAGAGGTGGAGTAAGAGGAGGAAAAGAAGAAGGAGGACGTGTGGATAAAGAGGTAACCGATAAGATAAAAGGCAGTGGAGATAGATGATATGGACGTAATCAAGGAAGAATAGTGAAAGAGATGAAGAAGAGGCTTAGGGGAGGACGACAGAAAATGAGGAGGAGGAGGCTGAGGAACAGTGGACGAATAGAGGAGGAGATGAAAGAAAATGTAAGGGGATAGATAAGAAAAAGTTAGTACATGAAGAGTTAAAGGATGGAGTGAGGAATGTAGGGAAATGAAGGAGGCGGTAGAGTGAAAAGAGAGAAAAAAATATGTGGACAAGGAAGGGATATTGAGAATGGAAGAAATGATAAGAGGCAGAAAATGATGAAAAGAAGGAAAAATATAAATATGGAAAGAAATAAATGGCAAAGAAGAAGAAGAGGAAGAATATTATCTTTCCAGAACACGCTATATACCGGTCGATTGTGACAAAGCGAGTGTCTTAAGGAAATTATTCACGCCGATGTTATAATACGGAAGTTAGAAATAGCTGCTGAGACAAGTCGATTGCAACAAAGCAAGTGCTTGGTGTGAATTGCTCGCGATGATGTTATAATATTACTCATAACGAGATCATAAAACAATTATAACTGAAATTATATTCATAAATGTATATTTATTTTGAATAATTGAAAGCTACTAAAGATATCATTTTATGCTATGAAATAAAATTAAAAAGTAATGTACCGCCATCACGCAAAGTGGCGTATAGGGAAATATGGTGTTAGTGACCCTATATTTTACAGACTTTCAGCACATGATTTGTGGGGTAATGTGGCCGGTATTACGCCCGTGCTGCTTTACTTTCCCATTAAAAAAAATCCGGTACCCATTTAAAGCTAGGTGAACCCGGAAGCCGTCGGTTGGGATCGAACCCTACCCCTTGTCCTTTGTAGTCCAGTTCACTAACCACTGAGCTATAGCGGCTCCCATTCTATGAAATGCTCACGTTTATTGCCTGGATTATAGAGGTGAAGGGCCTAGCACGAGGACACAAGTGTGTATGTTAGTCAACTGTGCCGTCTCCGCAACGAACGTTGGTTACAATGGGGCTCTATTTCACCTTATCTTTTAAAGAAAGTAAATGCTCCTGTCAAACCTTAAGATTTATGGGAAATATAGCGTCGATCTTTATATTTTTCAGTGATCAACATGTTATGGCCGGTATAACGCCAGGCCGTGACAATTTGCCCCAAAAATCTGAAGTAAATATTTTAAGACGGTAGGTACACCATAAAGCGGCATCTATTTCTTTTCTTTTCTTTTCTTTTCTTTCCCTACTCCTTTGTCTTTCAGAGTGAAAGTATTATAGAGCTCTGTTTTTGTTGTCTTCTCTTGGCCTCTCCTACTTTTATCTTTCCTAGTTTTTCTAACATTCCATCAATTTATATCGCCGTTAACCCTTGGGTCGTGTGTTCTCGTTGCATTTATTGAAGGATAGTTGTGTTGAGTTTTGGTAGTTCTGTCTTATCCCGTGGACAAACCATTTTTCTATTGTTTCTTTAGGTAATCAATGGCTTGAAATATTCTTAGCTTTTTTCTCTGTTCTAATTTTTGATGTTAACTCTCAGAAACATAATCAGTCAGGAACACAATTACATTTGGGAAACTGAGCCGGAGTCGTTATGGTCAGTAGCAAGAGCATTAGGCACTCAGTTAATTCGGCTTCACTCTCTCTTTAACGGCGGTGCTGTATGCGACCATTGATTACCATGACCTTCTCTTAATATTTTAAGCCCATTTGTATTTTGGAATAGTTGCCTATGTCGTCGATCAGGGTTGTACGGTAGTCGACCTTGTCAACAGAATTTGTCAACATGCTTTGATGGGAAGCTGCGACATGAGTAGAGCGAATACGGGAATTGCCGACTGCAGTGAAACTGGTTCCTTGAACAGAACAGAATAGTCCATTTCATTTTGTTCCTGCTTCTTTTCTCTCTACATTGAACATTTATTCATGCAAGATGATTTTTATCACGTTACTCAATCAGTTTATATGTTGTAAAGTTCATCGGTGTTATATAGAACCAATTCTGACCTATGGCAGCGAATTAGGGACAGTAGACAAATACATTAAAAGACGATTAGAGGCAACAGATATGGGATTTCTCATAAGAATGTTGAATGTTCCCGGGACAGCTAAAAAGACCAATGAGGAAATACTCAAAGACGCCAACGCAAAAAGGGAACTCCTAAAAACAGCAGAAAGAATCAATCAACATTTTTCGGCCACATCATGAGAAGAGGAAAGTTGGAATACTTGGTTACAACTGGCAAAATAAAAGGAAAGAGAGATCGCGAACGACAAAGAGAGAAAATACTAGACAGCTTGGTGTCATGGCATGGAAAACAGTCAACAGAACTGATACGATGCACTGTAGATAGAAGATTGTGGAGGGACATGATTGCCTACGACAACCGGTATGACACATGATAATGATGATGATATGTTGTAAATGTCTTTCTTCAGTTTTAGCTATTTCAGAATTGTAGCACATGTTTCCTTCTTACTCACCCAACTAACTTTAACATAACGGTGACACTTCCAAACAGACTTAGTGATGCTCCATCACTTATAACAGATGATGATGATGCGTAGAAGCACTGTTGCTTCGGCAAACCTCCTCCTGATAATTTCATTTCTACTTGGCCGACATTGTATGTCCAAGCTGTTGCAGTCTGGAAAACAAATCTACATTAATAATATCTTTCCGTGCACAGACACACAATGAAACTTTCTATGAACTTTTCTTTCACTCACTTTATACATGCCATGAATTTTCCTTAGGATGTATTTTCCTGCTTTGAATTTTCCTCGCGATTAATTTACTTGCATGAATTTTCCGTGTGATTAATTTTCTTGTATGAATTTTCCTTGCGATTACTTTTCTTGCCATTAATTTTCCTTGTGATTAATTTTCTTGTATGAATTTTCCTTGTGATTAATTTTCTTTTCATTAATTTTCCTTGTGATTAATTATATTGCCATTAATTTTCTTTGTTATTTATGTTCTTGCCATGAGTTTTCCTTGTGATTTATTTTCTTGCCATGAATATTTTCCTTGTGAATAATTTACTTACATGAATTTTTACTAGGATGAACTCTCTTCCATGAATGTTTCCATGCAATAAATTTTCCTCCCATGAATTTAATTTTCCGTGCAGTTATTTTCTTCCATGAATTTTCCTTCGAATGAATTTCCTTGCCATGATTTTACTTGGAATCAATTTCATTGCCATACATTTTCCTTTGAATGCATTTTCTTGTCACGAATTTTCCCTGCCGTGAATTTTCTTTCATGAGCTTTTTTTGTGAAAAATTTCCTTGCTATGAAAATTCCTTGTGATTCATTTTTTTTCTGCAATGAATTTTCCTTGCGTTGCATTTTTCAACAAAGTAAAAGACATCACATCAGTGCAAAATAAAGACACGTGGAACAGGTAAATTAATTTAAATATTTGGTAACTTTATTAACCTCAGACGGAAGATGTACGAAAGAGGTGAGATGCAGAATGGCACAAGCAAAGGAAGCTTTCCAAAAAATGAGAAAGATACTATGCAATCCATTTTTGACACTAGAAACAAGAAACAGATTTCTTAAATGTTATGTAGAGGCAGTCTTAACATATGGTTGTGAATCATGGACAATAGGACAACAGACAAGAAAATCACTGGTGTCTATAGAAATGTGGTTTTACAGAAGAATGTTAAGAATACCATGGACAGCTACAAAGAGTAATGAAAACTCTCTGAAAGAAGCCAAAGCAAAAAGAGAGCAAATTTCTAATATTAGGAAGAAATAATCATCATTTTTTGGCCATGAAATGAGAGGAGAACAGCTGGAATATATTATAACAACTAAGAAAATTGAGGGAAGCAAAGAGAAAAGATCCCAGATAGCTTAAGAGAATGGCCTGGCACAAGGTCAACAACAGAAATGATAAACAACTCTTGTGATCGAAAGTTGTGGAGAGACATGATCACCTACGCCAGCAGGCCCGGTACTTGATGATAATGATGATATAAGCAGCTCTTAATCGTGAAGGCTGGCAGAAAACTGAGACGACAGCGTCAAGACTGATCCAAGGAAAGTCAAGGCTACGGGACTAATAATTACCACCAAACAACGTAACATGATACTGTGAATTGTAAACTTCACTCCCTTTCTATTAAACTCTTCACCTGCACTGAAACATTAAACACCACATACACTATATTATTTATATAAGTAACAATTTTGTCAATTGTGTCTATTTCAGCTGGTAACCTTTGCTGAAAGAGTTACTTACCAAGTACACCTAGGGCCGTTGAGAGCGTCATATTCGATCAGCACTGAATAGCTAACTAGGCCGCAGTATGTCACTCAACACTGTAGGTACAGTTCAGTGTAAGGCTATGATATTCTGTTAATTTTGTTGATTTCATGTTCTCGCTTAGCAATTAAAAGTGTAACCAACACCTTTGTCTTGCAAGCTATTGAAATCTTAGAAATAGATTGTTTTGCTCTTTACTATTATTCAAAACGCAGACTGACTCCTCTTCTTTCTCTTTTCTCTTTCCTTGTAGAAGTGATAATATTAGGAAGAAATAATCATCATTTTTTTGCCATGTAATGAGAAGAGAACAACTGGAATATATTGTAACAACTGGGTAAATTGAGGGACGAAGACATAGAGGGAAGCAAACATAAAAAAATACAAGACAGATTAAGAGAATGGCTTGGCAGAAGGTCAACAACAGAAATGATAAATAACTGTCGTGATCGAAAGTTGTGGAGAGACATGACCACCTCCGCCAGCAGGCCCGGTACTTGATTGATTGTATAAGTGATATATAATTTGCCGTCATTTACTTTTTCATTGATATATAAACAGAGAGAGAAGGAGAGGTAGGCTAAGAAAGAATTACAAAGAATTACTAATATATTTGAGAAATTGAGAAGGTTGATGAAATCTATCATCATCATCAACATTCTCAACTTCTCTTTAATAGTAGTAATTCATCTAATTTTTTGTAACTCTTTCGATGAAATCTGTTAATGTTTACGGAAGATGAAAAACTAGACAGAGAAATTGACGTGAGAATACAACAAGCAAATACTGTCACATACCAGCTTTCACCATTGCTAAGACATCCAAACATTTCTATGGCAGTTAAACAACAAATGATAAATAGCATTTTCATAGCACAAAGGTGATAATGAAACATGGACTATGTCTAAATCACATTTAAGAAACATCAATACATGTGGGATGCGATGCTTGAGAAAAGTAACAGACAACACAAGAAGAGATAGAATACCAAATGAAACCATAAGAAAAATGGTAGGAACAAAACTAAGAATATATAGAAAAACAACAACTTAAATGGTTTGGCCACTTGGTCAGAATGAATCCTTATCAATCACTATCAAGGGCGTTCTTCTCGAGAATGCATGGAAAAGACCAAAAGAAAGATCCAGAAGAAGATGGATAGATGCAGTGACAGAGACATGTAACAACAAAGGAAAATCACTAATTCAGACAGTTCGAGCAGCTCAAGAACAACACATGATATAACCATGACACCTTTTTGGTACCAGTGAGAAAGAGAAAAGAAGAAAGAAGAAGATGAAATCTATCACTGGTGACCAAACTTTACCCAGCATTTTGGTAGGAACAAGAGGTTCTTTTATTGGTTTCTTTCTCTTATTATGTTACAGCTCGACCTCTGTGTAAGTAAAGAGCCCCCGTCACGGCAAGTGGCGTATAGGCAATACGGTGTTACTGACCATCAATTTTACAGACCTTCGGCACATGATTTTTGGGGTAATGTGATCGGTATTATGCCCGGCCGCTTTATTTTCCCAGAAAAAAATCCGGTACCCATTTAAGGCTGGGTGAACCCGGAAGCGGTCGATTGGGATCGAATCCCCTACCTATTGTCTCGATCTCTGTGTATCTGGTGTCAATGAACACTCATTCTTGGGTCGCTATCATTACTATAACTCTTTTATTTATGAAACAAACTTTTACATTTGAAAACTCACCATCATCATCGAGTGCTATCTCCGCAACGAAGGTTGGCTACCATGGAGCGCTATTCTGCCATGTCTTTTGCTTTGATGGTGTAGGTTATCATAGGCTGACTTGTCAATCTTTTGATGTTACTCGTCCATGTTAGTCTTGGTCTGCCTCTGCCTCTTTTACCTTGTATTTTCCCCTGCAGGATTACTTTTGGTAGACTATTGTGTCTTTTAACACGCCCCAAAAATCGCATTTGTCTTGTTCTAATTGTGTTTAGTAGTTCTCTTTTCATTTTTAGTTGTTTTAATACTTCATCGTTTGTTTTCTTTTCTTTCCATCCAATTCTATCTATTCTTCTATATATCCACATTTCACATGCTTCATTTGAAAACTACAGGTCTTTGCATGTTTCTCGTTCTTCTTCCTCTTTCCTTCCTCATTTGCCTTTCAGCGTCGAGGGGAGATATAATTTGCGGTCTTTTGCTCTTCTGTTCGCCTCTGCTGCTGTTATGTTTCCTAGTGCTTCTAATATTCCATCGACCCATCTTTTTCGTGGTCGACCCTTGGGTCTGGTGTTCTCACAACGTTTGTTGAAATGTTTCTCGTTGAATTCATCTTATGCCGAAACCTTGCTTTGTTCAGTATCTTTATATATCTTCAAAACTGTATTACAATTTCTATCCCCCCCCCCATCATTTTCCTTGGCATTTTGTTGTGTTTTAAGTAAATGTTCATCCATTCTTTTCACGTATTCAGAGGTCTGGATCGATCCTGATCGACGGCTTCCATGTTCACCTAGCCTTTAATGGGTACCAGAATTTTTTATGGGAAAGTAAAGCAGCATGGGCGTAATACCGACCACACTACCCCAAAAATCATGTGCCGAAAGTCTGTAAAATTTATGGTCACTAACACCATATTTCCTATACGCCACTTGGCGTGACGGAGTCTCTTTACTTTGTTTACAAGTGAGTTTTATATGTTTTGACAAGCTTCGTTGCACCTGAAGTCTGTCTCTGTTGCTTGTAAATTGTCGTTTGTCACTAGATTACCTAAGTGTTTCATTTCCTCTACTTGTTTGATTGTGTGCCACCTCTCGTTATTTTTATTACATAATTGTTTTTTTTTCAATGGAGAGTATATAAGAAATTCCTATGTCCAGTACGCTACATGTCAATGTCTTGCATTCGCGACACCACGTTTTTATTTCGCCTTTCGCGAAAGGTTGATTGATTTATCTTCTAACACGCCCATTAAATTTCTCGTTTATAGATGTGCCCATCTTAACTCTCATCTCTTTTATACAAAGGAGTGACGTGGTCTCACGATTGTTGAAATCCTGTGTCCTTCCCACTTTCCGGAGGGCATTGATGATGTCCGCCCGATCCATTGGTTGACGCTCCTCAACAATAGCGCAGCTAGCTAACCTGTCAGCTCAATCACGTATACGTACATAAATGCATACATACATACATACAGATATACATATACGCCCGCATATATATATATATATATATATATATATATATATATATATAGATATACGTGCTTACATACATACACACATGAAAATATAGTTTTACTGCACAACGAGCCTTCATTAAACGCTATGATAACACCAGACCCAAAGGCCGACTAAGGAATAAGATGGATTGGAGGAATATTAGAAACACAAGGAAACATAACAACAGTGTAGGCCAAAGAAGAGCAAAAGACGGCAAACAACATTTCCACTCGGTGCTGAAAGGCAAATGAGGAAGGCAAGAATTATAAATGAAGAAGAAAAAATGCTGCAAGTAAAGCTAATTGGCAAAATCTATATACATATAGCAACAGCAAAGCGTGCACAAATGGAGTTGTTCACGGCAAATTACACAGGAAACAGGAAACGGAATTTCTAGAAACTCTACATAAGCAATTCTTCTACGTAAATATCATGATAGTACAATATAAATGCTTCAATTACTTATATCACAGCTCAGCATTGTATTCAACCTGCAGCGTAAAAAAGAGCATGTAAGAATCATCTACAGGTGTCCCTGAATGCCAGCGGGGGCAATTAAAATCTGCAATTTTGTTTACCAGGTTGTCACTTTGGTGAGGGGAGAGATTTATTTTGAAATCAGCAATCTTCGATTTGGCTTGTCTCCTACGCACAGCGTACAAGAAAGCCTTCCTCGTGTTGACTGTTATTGATCAAATATATATACATCTATTTACCTGTAGCTGGAACTAAATGAAAGGAAATGCGACAAGAGAAAAGAGACGGCTACCACATGTTTCATTACAATAAATGGTACAATGTTAAAACAGGTCAGTTAGTTGCAATATTTAGGAACTATGTTAAATGTGAGGGAGCCGAGATAGCTCAGTGGTTAGTAAACTGGACTACTAAGGACAAGAGGTAGGGTTCGATCCCAAATGACGGCTTCCGGCTCACCCAGCCTTTAATGGGTACCTGATTTTTTATGGGAAAGTAAAGCGGCACGGGCGTAATACCGACCACATTACCCCAAAAATCACGTGCCGAAGGTCTGTAAAATGTATGGTCACTAACACCATATTCCCTATACGCTACTTGGCGTGACTTTACTTTTTATGTTAAATGTGAATAGTGTATACTGTTTTCAACTTGTACGCAGATCTGTATCTCTAACCAAGTTTCAATGGACTGAATTGTTCATGAATACCATTTTTCCTACTTCATTGACCGAGTTCTCAAGTCTACCTCATTATACAGGGAGATAATCTTCGTCTTCTGATGTTTTTAATTTTTATAATCGGGAGTTTTTACAAGTTAAACGCCAAAATTATGGGAAAAAAACAGACTCAGACCAATGATAGAACTGCAGTTAAGCGATTCTCAAATGGAGTTCTGAAGAAATAGAGGATTTACTGACTCTCTATTCACCATATAACAGCTGGCAGAAAAGACGACAGAACAACACAATCAAACTTTGCACATATATATGTCATTGACCATGAGAAAGCACTGGACAAAATAAACAGAGAACAACTGTGGGAGATACTAACAACTAACAATATTCGGAGAAAGCCAACATCCAATCAAACTAATTAAAAGTATCTACATCGACAACAACTGTATAGTCAGAACAGCAGCAGGTTACACGGATCACTTTTAAGTGAATTCAGAAGTAACACAGGGTTGCATAGTTTCCCTATTGTTTATTACCTACATGGACTACATGTGTAAGTTAGCCAACCCATCAAAGGCTGATAAAATCAACGAGCTTCTATTTGCAGGCGAGCAGGAACTAATTCTTGGAAAAATAGAAGACACACAAGAACACTTAAATACACATTCATAAATAGACACAACAGAACCGGCACAAAAGACATCAGAAAAATCAAAATCAGGAAAAGAGAATTCCTGAATATGGTAAAAGAGAAACAGAAAATCAACATAATATACAACGGCAGACAACAAAGACAAGTGGATGAATTTAAATACCTAGGAAGTCTAGTGGCAAACGACAATTCACAAACAGTAGAAATAGACTCAAAATGCAACACATCTTGTCAAATCATTTAGACAGCTGTCACCATGACTCTCCAACAAGGAAATAACTCTAGAGGCAAAACGGGCACTCTACAATACAATCTTCATCCCAGCTTTGTGCTACCAATGCCAGTCTAGGGCCATAGATGCCAGAACTAAAATAATAATAACCACCACCGAAATAAAATATATTAAACTGCTTAAAAGGAAACAGCATGAGAGATAAGATCAGAAAGGAAGAACTGAGAAAAAAGCATGTAGTAATTCTCTTCATAGAGTACATTAAAAAAAACAACAGCAAAAATTATTTTTGGTCACGTAATAAGGTACACAGATCAAAACACAACACAAATCAAGCGTTCAATAAACGTATCGAGACCACCAGATCCAAGGGACGACAACTAAATAGTGAGATTTGTGGAATATTGGAAACACTAGGAAACATACAAGCAGCAGAGGCAAACAAACCAGGAAAAAATCGCAACTGATATCTCCTCTTGACGCTGAAATTCAAATGAGGGAGAAAAGAAGAGGAAGAAGAGATTTTTTAGATTTTGGTAGATTTTTTAAAATATAAACTGCCACGAGTACTTTAGCATGCGCAAAGTGCACACAGGACCTGTTTTATTCATCTTTATACAAGAGGGCTAGAGGTCGGATCTCACAACCCAGAGGGGGTAAAGCCACGAAGAAACCATGGATTCGAGTTTTGAAAAGTTCCCACCGCCTCAAGTGGAAACCAAACCCGAGAACTTCTTGTCCATAGGAGGACGTTTTACCCCTAGATATGCTCTCCCCCCCCCCCCCAACTCCAATAGCAGATTCTGAATGGATGTCAGTGTAGAATATATCAGGCCAAGACTGCACGTCAAAGAATAGAAGATACACAATAAAAGGCAACGTTTTTATTGTGAAAATAGAGATAAATTAAGGACGGGTTTTTTTATATCTTTTTTTACAGTTTTAGGGAAAGCTGTTCTTAACATAGGCAAGTAAATCATGAACAAGTCTACAGCAAACAAATAGGGAGCTTTGAGGTCTCAGAAATTTTTTGAGAATACCTGGGTTTATATAAATGGGTTAAATAAGATGTAGCGTACAATCCGAGGAGCCTGGACACATTTTCAGAATCTTGTTTTTTTTTTATACCAGACCTGGATTTTAAGTTTTCTGAGGCCTTCTGGTGTTAAGTTTTAAAGGAAAAAAAAGGGCTGGCGGGGGGCAAACAAACACAATGACATTTAGCTGTCCAGGGGTGGATTAACCAGTAAGTAAATTAAGCACTTGCCGAGGGATCAAAAGACGGGGGCAATATAAGGGAGCCCCAAAATTAAATGGGTAAAAAAATTACATACATTTGTATTCAATAACAAGAGCACTCAGTGAGTGCAGACCTCCGCCCTGGCTCATGGAATGAAGGGAAAAACATTCCCGTCACATAAATAAAGCAACAAGACAGGTAGGATGCCTTTCTCTATTAAGTATAGAAACAAATGTGTTGCATACGATTAGCTTTGAGGAGCTGATTAGAGACTTTGCAATTTAAAAAATGTAGGAGACTTTTTCCAAAAATAAATAAAGTGGAAGTATATAAAGAGAAACATTATTTTCCATATAACTGTAAGTTTTGTTTAATTTCGATAAATAAATAAAATGTAGTGTATGGTTAATTGTTGTTTCTGTTTTAATATATATATATATATATGGTGGGTGAGGGGGGGGGGGCAATAAAATTGACAATCATGAAAATACAGACTTTCATTAATGGATGCTTGCGCAGAATAAAGGGATGGAAATGGCAGTACAAAAACACTAACATAGAATGATGGAAATGTACCAGTCAAATACCAGTGGATAAAGAGATACAGCGAAGACGATGGCGCTGGAAAGGACACACACTGCGGTAGCCAACTGATAGTATTACACAACAGGCCCTTTTTTGGAATCCTCAGATGAAAAGACAAAGGGAAAGACCAATGAATTCTTGGAGAAGACAGACAGAAGCAGAGATGAAGCTGATGGGGAAGACATGGAATGATTTTAAAAGGATGGCAAAACGACTTGGAAAGTGTTTGTTGCAGACCTATGCTCCACAGGGTGCTGAAAAGGTAGAAGAAAAAGAAGAAGAAGAGAGGGGGGGGAGTGGAGGGAACACCACAATCTTTTAAGTGCTTAGGTCCTGTAAAGGTCTTAATCCAGCCCTAGCTTACGGGCTCACCAAATTTGGCTATAGAGTAAACCAGGGAGAACTAGTAAGATTAACAAGTACGTCCGAAAAAACGGGAATCTCTAGAGAGAGAACGCCTTATGTAGGCGAATAATTTCAGGGGAAGTGTTCTCTTTACAACATTCGGGGAAAATATCACAAATAATAAAACAAATAACAATTGATGGTCCGAAGTAATATCGAACCTGTACCCCTCAGCACAGCGCCTTGCCACGAGAACCAAACGCCAGAGCACATGGAGAACTCAGCAACCTAAGTTTCCCCTCTACAGTAATATTCATCTATTCTTATTAGTCACTATATGTTGACCATGAAGTTAGAAGGAAACATCTGAATTATGGGATCTGGAAAAATTTCCAGACAGAGTGCTTTGGTTGCACCAGAGCCAGTGACGTATACTGGTTTTGGGGTCTGAGCTACCGCTGACATAATAAATAAAAACATACATTATATTCAGTAGGCTAACATAAAGTAATATTTTCTAATGACATCACTACATTTTAAATTACTTACTCATTTATGTTAATTATATCCGTCTTGTTTGCGACGAAAATGTCTTGATGACTTTGTCATTGAAAGTACTGTTGAGTTGGTTTATAAGTTTCTGAGGAAATGATTTCACAATGGACATTAATGCCAAACCGGATAAGCGTTCTGGTGTCTGAGTTCAGCGACAATAAGATTTGATTCTGTTGAAAGCAGAAAAATTTCTTTCTACAGATGCTGATGCGCATAACGAAGTTATAAATAGTTAAGGAAGTTCCGGTAATCAGACATTGATTCACTTTCACTTTGTGACGATTCTGATTGGCTAGAGCTAAAAATAACCCATGAAACCGCATTAGTGTAGAGGTAGCTTTGCCGTAGTATTTTGACGGAATTTTTTGAATGTCAAGGTCGTTAATACACGGTCCGAATAGAGGAAAAATATACCGCTGGCAATCAGAGGTTTCAATGTAGTTTCGGTTACATTCACAGACGTTATAGTGACCTGATGAAAACTTTGCTTTAATAAATGCAAATCAAATCAAATAAATCATATTGGCCTACGAAATGTGTAATAGAATATTCGAAAATTTGAAATATAATTATTAAAAAATATATAATAAATTATTATTTCCTTTTGTATTTCGTTAATATGTTCAGGCCGGTAGCTGCGGTATCATAGAGAATACGCCACTGATTAGAGATAACATATCACGTACGATCAATTGTGTATTGTGTGACTATTAGAATACTTACATTAGTCTGCCGTATACACTTAACGGCATCGATTCTACATTCCCGAAAAATATGCCGGCAGTACTTTTAGGAAATACGCAACGTTTGAAAATGTGTCAAATAGATTCTGTGTTATTGTGGCGATATCGGTATCACCATTTATGTTTTTTTTATATTCTCGATTTATTTTATGACGCATCACTCATTATTTGTGACGACAAACATAATGGTACAACAAATGATGCAACGAAAGGTGCAAAAGAGGGGGGGGGGAACGTGGTGTCTTGGTAGCCTAGTTGAGAAAAAAAAACACCCGAATGGACTACAGATGTTCGGACAACCCGTGTCCGATTCCCGTTGGAAGCAGTATGACTCGTGGTTGGGAAAAAAATACCCCCGCGGTCGACCCAGCTGCTGTCAGAAATGGGTACCATGGTAGTAGTACTCTGGGAAGGTGAGGAATGTCGCCTCACAGAAAGAGAGACAGACAAAGAAGCAAATAGAAAGGTAAATAGTCAAAAAGGGTAAATCAACAGACAGAAAGGTGGATTAGAGTAAGCAGACAGTTAACTAAGATGACATAGACTGACAGGGAAGTAACATACAGGCAGATAATTCACTCGGTAGGCAATAGCAGTCATTTAGTCAGGCAGACACACACAAAAAAAAAAGGGAAAGAAAGATCCGTACAAAAAGAAGCAGGTGGATTGATTGACAGACAAGCAGAATGGCGGACAAGTAGGCAGCCATATTGGTAGTCTGGAAAAAGACATTAAAAAAAAACATACACACATACATAAAAGTAGGCAGCTAGGTAGACAACCAGAGTTGAGCAAAATCAAATAATTAGGCAGATATATCTGCAAGCAGAGAAACAGACCTACATACATGAAGTCAGACAGACAAACTAACAGAGTGACAACCTGATTATAGTAAGGCAGACTACCAAGCAAAAAATGACAGACACACATAGAAACAGACTTGCAGTCTTATTTGAGTTCACACATAGAAAAGTGCAAATAACCTAGTACCATAGGGTAGATTGATTAACGAACGCAAAGGTTAAAGGGCAAAGTGAAAACCAAGTCAAGAAACTGACGCAACGAAAAATCCCCCCCCCCCAACCCTCCAAAAATATATCTATATTTTTCAGTGCTCCTTGTTATTTGCTTTGTTGAGTCTCGCTAAGTGCACGAGCTTATTTTGTCTCGATTAGTCCTCGTTTTCTATCGAGCGTTTCTCTTCTTATTCAATTTGGAGTGTCAATTTAATGAACGTAACATGCTTCCAGATCACCTTTCTCTCGCTTAAAATATAAATGCCTTCTGGCTTTCACCTTTCTTTTGGCAATCCAGAGAATGTAATATATTTACTCTGTTCTGTCTGATCTTTACTGTTTCATCAAATATTCCTCATTCTTTTCCTATTTCCTATACTTCTTTCACAGCTTCATTCCTTCGTTCCTTCCTTCCTTTCTTCCCTCTTTCCTTCCTTCCTTCCTTTCTTTTTAATTCACATAGTCTTTTCTTGACGATCTCTCCTCTTTCTCTCAGTTATTTGCCCTCTTTATTCCTCTTGTCCGTCTCACTTTTCTCCGCCATTATCGTTATATTCCTCTCTTAGAAAACTGTACAAGTAGTACAAATTGTTATCTTTTTCCCCACCTCCTTCCTATCAAACTTAATTGCTCTTTTCCATCTTTCTCTTTCAATTTTGATTCGATTGACTCTTTCTTCCTTTCTCTCTTACTCTAAAAAAAAATTCTTCCTCTACCTCTTTTTTCGACTTTCATATTTTTCCATGAGTGTAGCAGTTAACCTGTTCTCTTCCTTATCAAAGCACTAGTGCGATATTTTTTGTCGTTTTCTTGGCTTTCAGAGCTGTAGAGAAGGGAAACGCTGTGTTTTATTTCTTGTGTGTGGCCGTTTGATGTTTCTCTAATGTGTTCATTGTAATGTCATCTCGTCTCTCTGACGTTCACACGATGACTACTAAAGGAGTGGATAGCTAGTCCTCTTCAACATCTAGGGTCTTCATTGTGTCCATTTTTGATGGTCTTTAGAATTTAGACTTTAGAACGGAGTGACGTCACTGCATGCGGGGCATTCCCGTATCTGGCCACAGTCTTATCCCGCTGCTTTGTTTAGATCTGTGTTGTGTTAACTGGCTTGGATTTGGGTGTTTAATTTGAATAATGTGTTTGCTAGACCTGATGAAGGCTTTTGCCGGAACGTCGTAGTTTGTCTTACATATCTACTAGTTTAGCTGCTCCGTACCATGTTATGTTTATGGTGAATATTCCCATATGTGCTCAGCCCCTGTTGCATCAACCAAAACAAGTGTTGATCCTGATCATTAAAACTGAAAGCGCGCCTCACAGCACCAGTGCTGGAAGTTGTCAGCGACCCAGACGCTGTTGGTTTGCGCCAGGATCGGTGAACCAGAACCATCCAGACCCTGTTCCACCTCTCTGTGGTGCCTCTAGCAACAGTCTAGTCTGACCAAGTGAGTAGGCATCGAAGAGGGAAGACAACCCGGTACTCAAAAATTACATGCTGAAGTCGGATGTGTTGGGCCGAAAGGCGCAAATATCATAGTTATACTGCAAACCACAATACAACGCAGACATGCCCGCGCAACGTCCTTTTAAGGGCGGATGATGAAGAGATATATTCCTTTAGTCATCGGGCTAACTCAAGCAAGCAAGCATAATGTTCTAGTAAACATGTCGCGTTCTCAGTTCCAATCATTTTTGCTTGATTTATTTGTTAATGCTTCTCGCAGCATCTGATTTGCTTATAATCCTGTTATATATTCTATTCAAAGCATTTAATTTGCTATTTGTCAACGTCACTAAATATGTTATTTCTTGATGTAGCACATAATTATCATTGCTACACCTACACTTTTGTTGAATTATTCATAATCGCGGAAGTCTGCCCTTGTTACATTAGCATTCTTCTAAAGATATTCATTATTGATAATGTTTCTTCTTGTTGCATTAAGCATTATTCTAAGACAATACATAAAATTGACGTTTATGCCTACACGTGACCTTCGTAAGAAAAAAAGGGACAGACACAGCGAAGGAACAAACAACGCATGAGAAATATACTATACTTTACGTTAGGGGTACCTTAAAGTGATAAAACAAAGAACGATAAAATATAACGAAGAGAAATATTTACGCAAGAGAAATATACTATAATACATATCAGGAAAAGGTGGTTAGTGAACTGGACTATTAAGGACAAGAGGTAGGGTTCGATCTCAAGTGACGGCTTCCGAGTTCACCCAGCCTTAAATGGGTACCGAAATTTTTTCTGGGAAAGTAAAGCGGCGCGGGAGTAATACCGACCACATTAGCCCAAAAATCATGAGCTGAAGGTCTGTAAAATGTATGGTCACTAACACCATACTCCCTATACACCACTTGGCGTGACGGGGCTCTTTACTTTACTTTAATACTTACATATTAGGAATTAAATACAATTGGTAAAATAAAGAGCAAGAAAGTATAATGTCAAGAAGCTTTGCTGTGTAGTGGAAGTCATAGGCTATCTAAAGCCAAATCTCTCTGCTGCAGTTTTATGAGCAAGGCCGAAACTATTCGATTCTTTCTCCTTTGTGTTTGCACACTGACCCCTGTGCTAACTCCTCTGGTTCTGTGTACATTTACGCACTTTTTTGCACGATTTTCGACGTTCACGACAGCCGCACTTGGTTGCGATTTTATTATGGATTTTACAGGATAGTTTTATTTATTTTTGTTGTTTTCTTTAACACATTTCGATTGTTTTTGTTTTGGTTGTTTCGTTATCAGTTTTGTGTGTGTGGTTTTTTGTTTGTTCCTGATGAAGGCCTATTGAGCCGAAACGTTGTTTAGTCTGTGTCGTCCACTTGTCACGTAAAGCTTCTTACATACCATTTTTTAATTTTTTAATTTTTCCGAAAATGTAGGCCGAAAAGTCAATGTGTCCTTTGTTGTAAAGCTGTTACCATATCGTTTTATTTATTCCGTGCTTACCAGCTTTACCGCTTCATTTCATTTAATTGTCTGAGTTCCGATTGTACTAAAACTTTTCGTTTCGCTATGTTCTTTTTAGTTGTCGATTGTTGTTAATATCTGTATTGTTGTTCATATTTGAAAAAGGGACATAAATCAATCAATACAATAATTCAGAATTAGGTTTTATAAGAGTATAGAGGGGGCTACACATGCGGACAACCTGACGGCAAATGCATGGATAGGATGAACCCAACTTGGACACACAGTGAAGAATGGAGAAACAATGTTGTCTTACAACACATTAATGTCCACAAATTATGGCGTTAATGTACGGAAATTATGGTGTTAATGTCCGTAAATTATTGTGTTAATTTCTACAAATTATGGTGTTAATGTCCACAAATTATGGTGTTAATGTCCGTAAATTATGGTGTTAATGTTCGTAAATTATGGTGTTAATGTCTACAAATTTTGGTATTAATGTCGACAAATTATGGTGTTAAAGTCCGGAAATTATGGTGTTAATGCCCGTAAATTATGGTGTTAATGTCTACAAATTATGGTGTTAATGTGTACAAATTATGGTGTTAATGTCTACAAATTATGGTGTTAATGTCTACAAATTATGGTGTTAATGTCCGTAAATTATATTTCCTACCGCCACATTTGTGGTTCCTGGTCAACACAATATTCATAATGTCGTCATCTATAACATTGAGCTAGTTCAGAAGTACAACAGCCTGGGACATAATATAACCAGTTATTATAAATGTGAAACTGAAACAAACAAAAGAATAGAAATGGCAAAAAAGTAAATACCAGGAAAAAGATACTAACTTCAATACAAATAACACCAGGGCTAAAGCTGCGAGTAGTAAAATGTTACATCCTCTCAACATTCCTGTATGGTGCAAAAAATAGACATTAGACAAGAATACAGAACAGAAAATTGAAGCCTTTGAAATGTAGATTTATAAAAGAATTGGAAGAATTGGATGGAAAGAAAAGAAAACGAACTATGAAGCTTTAACACAACTATAAATTAAAAGAGAACTACTAAACACAATTCAAACAAGACAAATGAGATTTGTGGAGTATGTTAACAGAAACAGAAACCTACGAAAAGTAATCTTTGGAAGGGAAAATACAAGGTAAAAGAGGCAGAGGCAGACCAAAACAAACATGGACGAGTAACATCAAAAGATGGACAAGTCAGCCGATGACAACCTGCACTATCAAAGCAAGAGACAGAGCGGAATGGCGCTCCATGATAGTCAACATTCTATGTGGAGACGGCACTCAATGATGATGATGATATCATCCCTTATGTCCTATATGGCAATTACAGTTTCCTGACTTATCGTAACTGCCGTATAATTTTAGAAATCATTGGTGAGAACTATGCGTGGAGCAATATCCTAAATGGTGCAGACACATGGGCATTAGATAAGAAAACAGAACAGAGCATTGACGCCTTTTAAATGTTGATATATAGAAGAATAGTTAGAATTGGATGGAAGATAGGAAAACAAACGATGAAGTTTTAAAACAACTAAAAATGAAAAGAGAACTACTAAACACAATTCAAACAAGACAAATGCGATTTTTGGGCCATGTTAAAAGACACAGCAGTCTACTAAAAGTAATATTGGAGGGGAAAATACAAGGCAAATGAAGCAGAGGCAGACCAAGACTAACATGGACGAGTAACATCAAAAGATGGACAAATAATCCTATTACAACCTGCACCATCAAAGCAAGAGACAGAGCAGAATGGCGCTCCATGGTAGCCAACCTTCGTTGCGAAGATGGCACTCGATGATATATCAGTGGTAAAAAAATAAACCTGAATAAATAATAGCTCCCCTATCGGAAAATGGGAGCCGCGATAGCTCAGTGGTTAGTGAACTGGACTACAAAGGACAAGAGTTAGGGTTCGATCCAAACCGACGGCTTCCGGTTCATCCAGCGTTTAATGGGTACCGGATTTTTTTCTGGGAAAGTAAAGCGGCACGGGCGTAATTCCTACCACATTACCCCAAAAATCATGTGCCGAAGGTCTGTAAAATGTATGGTCACTAACACCATATTCCCTATGCGCCACTTGGCGAGACTGGGGTACTTTACTTTTTTCACTTTACTATCAGGAAATCTAGAAAGAATGGCATGCGATTCCTTACCAATTACTGCATATATTAAAAGAGGAGAAGGCAGAAAAGCAAGGGGAAAACCTAGATTAAGATGAACAGATAACATCAAAGATTTGATAGAACTTCATCTATTGACAATGAGTGAACACACCAAAAGGGCGAGAACCAGAAATTTGTATATACCTGGACGGGTACAAGTGGAAGTGATGACCAAAAAAAAACATTTTGGGAATCACTGCATTTAAGGGTTGGAGAACCTGGAAGACAGACAGTTTGGGAACCAAATTCGACATTTTTTCCATATCGGTTTGATCACTGAACTAGCATTTTGTCCACAATAGACCAGTTCACAATTCACTGCTTTATTACGGCTTTATCTCCATTAAACATCGGTACAAATGTATTATAAAGGAAGATACTGTGACTAAAAAAATAATAAATAGAGTTTTTAAATGTTATGTAGAGCCAGTCATAACGTATGGATGTGAACCATAGACAAAAGAACAACAGGCAAAAAAAAATCACTGGAAGCTGTAGAAATGTCGTTTTGCAGAAGAATGTGGAGAATAATATGGACAGCTAAGAAGATCAATGAAAACGTTGGGAAAGATACCAAAGCAATAATAGAGCTAATATACAATATTATGAAGAAACAATCATCATTTTTTGGCCATGTAATGCGAAGGGAGCAGTTGGAATATATTGTAACGACTGGGAAAATAGATGGACGAAGAGACAGAGAGAAAGCAAAAAGAAAATATATCAGACAAGTTAAGATAATGGCTTGGCAGAAGGTCAACAACAGAAATAATAAATAACTGTCGAGATCGAAAGTTGTGGAGAGACATGATCACCAACACCAGCAGGCATGTTACTTGACGATCTGTTGCAAACAAAATACATAATTCACTATTACTATCACACCTCTATACAGATTATCCAACGTAATGAAAGAGGTGAACGCCAAAAAAGAAAGTCAAACGAATCGGGCCGGAATAGGTAAGGCGGCTAGGTACCAAAAAATGACAGGAAGAAGACCCATCTATCGGTCCCAAGTGGCAGTTATTGACATTTGTTTTAAACTAGCGATCTAAGTCCAAAAAGCACCCATTAAAGACCGGACGCTGAAGAGAAGTAATTGTCAGGAGAATGCAGAAAAAGATCATCGATCTGGATCAGAAAGGTAAGATTACCCCTTTCTCAGTTCCTGTAATAATTTGCTTGCCGCCAAGCTTCCCCAGGTAATTACTCTCCAGGTACAAATGCTTTGCCATCTGCAATGACCTAATAATGTCAGTGTGGGATGTGCTACTCTAAGTACAAGAAAGAACTCTAATTATTTTTTCAATAGGAAGGGAAGTAACAAATCTTATTTTGTAATGTATAATTCCTCGTTCGCGAAATAGATTTAGTTGTATATTGATTCTTTGAACAATCGCGGCTGGTAATGGTTGTTTATTCCCAAATAAGGTATTTGAGGCACGGCTTCTATACAGGAAGTTGAATAGTGCGAGCTGATTGGAAAAAATATCTGCTACAGCTAGGAGCAATACCTGCTAAAGCTTGTGATCAATATATATTACATCTAAGAGCAATACATCGTACAGTTAGGAGCAATGCGCGGTACAGCTAGGGGCAATACATGCTAAAGCTTGATGCAATATATGCTACAGCTAGGAGCAATACCTGCTAAAGTTAGAAGCAATACCTGATATAGGTAGGAGCAACACCTACTAAAACTTGGTGCAATACCTTATAAATAAGACAACTGTAATGTCTGCTGAAGCTAGTAACAGTATTTTAAAAAATTAGAACAATACTACCTAGTAAATCTAGGAAGAATATCGGCTAAAGCTAGAAACAATATTTGCTCAAGTCAGAAATAATATCTGCTAAAGCTAGAAACAATATCTGCTAAAGTCAGGAATAATATCTGCTAATGCTAGAAACAATATCTGCTCAAGTCAGGAATAATATCTGCTATAGGTAGAAACAATATCTTCTAAACCTAGGAACAATATCTACTAAATCTAAAAACAATATCTACTAAAGCTAGAAACAATATCTGCTAAATATAGGAACAATATCTGCTAAAGTCAGGAATAATATCTGCTAAAGCTAGAAACAATATCTGCTAAAGCTAGAAACAATATCTGTTCAATCTAGAAAAATATCTACTAAAGCTAGAAACAATATCTGCCTAATCTAGGAACAATATCTACTAAAGCTAGAAAAAATATCTGCTAAATCTAGAAACAATATCTGCTAAATCTACAAAAAATATCTGCTAAAGTCAGGAATAATATCTACTAAAGCTAGAAACATATCTGCTAAATCTAGAAACAATACCTGCTAAATCTAGAAACAATATCTGCTAAAGCTAGAAACAATATCTGCTAAATCTAGAAACAATATCTGCTAAATCTAGAAACAATATCTACTAAATCTAGAAACAATATCTACTAAATCTAGAAACAATATCTACTAAAGCTAGAAACATATCTGCTAAATCTAGAAACAATACCTGCTAAATCTAGAAACAATATCTGCTAAAGCTAGAAACAATATCTGCTAAATCTAGAAACAATATCTGCTAAATCTACAAACAATATCTGCTAAAGTCAGGAATAATATCTACTAAAGCTAGAAACATATCTGCTAAATCTAGAAACAATACCTGCTAAATCTACAAACAATATCTGCTAAAGCTAGAAACAATATCTGCTAAATCTAGAAACAATATCTGCTAAATCTAGAAACAATATCTACTAAATCTAGAAACAATATCTACTAAATCTAGAAACAATATCTACTAAATCTAGAAACAATATCTGCTAAATCTAGGAACAATATCTGCTAAAGCTAGAAACAATATCTGCTAAAGCTAGAAACAATATCTGCTAAAGCTAGAAACAATATCTACTAAATCTAGAAACAATATCTGCTAAAGCTAGAAACAATATCTGCTAAATCTAGGAACAATATCTGCTAAAACTAGAAACAATATATGCTAAAGCTAGAAACAATATCTACTAAAGCTAGAAACAATATCTGCTAAAGCTATAAACAATATCTACAAAATCTAAAAACAATATCTACTAAATCTAGAAACAATAACTACTAAATCTAGAAACAATATCTACTAAAGCTAGAAACAATATCTGCTAAAGCTAGAAACAGTATCTACTAAAGCTAGAAACAATATCTATTAAAGCTAGAAACAATATCTACTAAATCTAGAAACAATATCTACTGAATCTAAAAACAATATCTACTAAATTTAGAAACAATATCTACTAAAGCTAGAAACAGTATCTTCTAAAGCTAGAAACAATATTTAAAAATCTAGAAACAATATCTACTAAATCTAAAAACAATATCTGCTAAATCTAGAAACAATATCTGCTAAAGCTAGAAACAATATCTGCTAAATCTAGAAACAATATCTACTAAAGCTAGAAACAGTATCTACTAAAGCTAGAAACAATATCTACTAAAGCTAGAAACAATATCTACTAAATCTAGAAACAATTTCTACTAAAGCTAGAAACAATATCTACTAAAGCTAGAAACAGTATCTACTAAATCTAGAAACAATATCTGCTAAATCTAGAAACAATATCTACTAAAGCTAGAAACAATATCTACTAAATCTAAAAGCAATATCTACTAAATCTAAAAACAATATCTACTAAATCTAGGAACAATATCTACTAAAGCTAGAAACAATATCTACTAAATCTAGAAACAATATCTACTAAATCTAGGAACAATATCTGCTAAAGCTAGAAACAATATCTGCTAAAGCTAGGAAAAAATATCTTCACAGTTTTCGCAAGGACGTTTTATATGTCATGTGGGTGTTTTGATGTAGGGACCTTTACACCCGTATCGGGCGTTTGAAATGAGGAAACTTAATTAGGTATAAAGTGACATGTAAACAAAAGATAGTTCTTGGTGATTGAATATAGGTGATTATTCAAGCATATGGGAAACGATTCCCCATGATTGTATCTAGTTCTTTCTTACAGTAATGCGTGTTCGTGCATTCATTCATTCTCATTTAGTCCTGAATCTTGCCAGTTAAAGCAGCAGCCGTGACGAAGTTTTCACCATTGGACTCCAACCTGGCAAGTTTAAGGGCTATGGGATGTGGTAAAGGTTAATCCTGCCCATTCACTGATGCTATCCTCATCTCTCTCTCTCTCTCTCTCTCTCTCTCTCTCTCTCTCTCTCTTGTTTGTTTCTTTACACTTACACTGCATGTATTTCCCTGAACGCGCATTACGGCGCGTGAGAACACCTGAAGGGAGACAATTTTGTTCTGTTATAGTGCCACCTGCAGTTTTTTTTGTGTTTGTTTTTTCAGCCACAAACTCGAGTAAAATAACCCACGCTTTAACCGGACCATCTGATCACGAAACATGTTGTCCTTGTTGTTATTTTGGTTAATGTTGTTGTTTCCCTTAGCTTTTACTGCGTTGATTTTGGAGCCGTGATAACTCAATGATTTGTGAAGTAGACTATAAAGGAAAAATAATCAGATTCAATTCTGATCGACGAGCTCCAGGTTCACCCAGCAATCAATTGGCACTCGGTTGTTCATGGAAAGAAAGACGAAACTGACGTAATACTGACCACTTTCCCCTTCCACAAAATAAAACACTCACACACACACATATATATATATATATATATATATATATATATATATATATATATATATATATATATATGAGTGTCTTCTTTGTTTCAGATCACAAAATCTAGGCTTTGCATATACCCTGTGGTGATCAGACGTCCCAATTTGTCCGGGACTGTCCTAATTTTTTTACTGTTTTTTCAACCATTGTCCCGGATTTGTTTCTGTCCTGAATTTGTCCCGATTTTGGCAGATTTTTTAGCTTTTGTCCCGGATTTGTTAAAATACATTACGGACACAAACGTTTACTTATTTTGCCAATATGGTAAACGTCTCTTCGACTTAAAAATATACATTATTCCGTTGTTGTGTAGAAAATATTTAAAAAGTTGAACTGGCTGTTCATTTGGCGAAACGGTAACAGTAAAATGCGCTCCAAGTTTTAAATCTTGATTACTGAAACTCAACAAGAAGCATCTTTGCGGCCACGACATTTCATATTCTTGTATATTCATTGTCTTACTTTCGTTTACCTACGAACTAATTCTTTTTATTGTGCTGTTTAGTAATAGAGGTTATTGCATTCATAGGATTTTCTGTACACTGTATGACTGACTATAAGCTACCCTTTAAATTTGTTCATATATTCTGTATCACGTAACTTTGACAAAACGCTGAATGTGCAATAGGGAAATTGAGAGAGAGATGGAGAGAGATGGAGAGAGATGGAGAGAGATGGAGAGAGATGGAGAGAGATGGAGAGAGATGGAGATGGAGAGAGATGGAGAGAGATGGAGTGAGATGGAGAGAGATGGAGAGAGATGGAGATGGAGAGAGATAGAGAGAGATGGAGAGAGATGGAGAGAGATGGAGAGAGATGGAGAGAGATGGAGAGAGATGGAGAGAGATGGAGAGAGATGGAGAGAGATGGAGAGAGATGGAGAGAGATGGAGATGGAGAGAGATGGAGAGGAGAGGAGATTCAACCTAAAGGAGAATTTTGTTCGGAACCTCCAATTTATTATATAATATTAATTTACATTTATATATATATATTACATCTTCGGGATGTTCAATAGAGAACAGATCTCCTTCGGCTTTGAGATCCACTTGTAGGTTCCACTGCGCAGCGATTTTACTAACACCCCGAATATATTGCGTATTATGGCCAGCCACCCATGCCAGTCGTTGTGTTTGTACATGCTAAAACCTGCTGACAGCGACCATGTATCTGTTGTGGGTGGAGCAGTTAGTTGAAACATCGCTGAGAAGTATGTCTCACTTGAAGACAAAATATCTGCTCTCCCAGTTTGTCGTAAACACAAGACATATCACGTGTCACTGCGAGATCTTAACAGATTGGCTTTACAATCTAGGACCTGAAGATTTCATAGTTGTTGCCATGACTTCTTTTAGGCACAGTTTTCACTTCACCATGAGTCTCATGCTCTTCTGGCGAGAAAGAAGTAGAGACAAGGGGAGAGAGAGAGAGAGAGAGAGAGAGAGAGAGAGAGAGAGAGAGATGGCATTTATGCAGGAATATAAAAAAGTTAGAGAAACAGAAAAGAAAACAGGAAGAAACAGGCAGATAGAGCGAGAGAAACAAAAGCGATGTGGGAGAAGAAAACAGAGAGAGAGAAAGAGAGAGAGAGAGAGAGAAAGAGAGATACTGTGATGCAGCTAGAGAAAGAGAAGCGATATAAAATAGAAAAACAGAAAACCTAAAAAAGAGAGAGTGAGATATATATATATATATAATTGGGGCTTGGTGGTTAAGTCGTAAGGCTTTGGGGTACGGATAAAACATTCCTGTGTTCGAATCACGCCACAGACGGTGGACATTCCTCACTTCAAGTCCGTGGTTTTTTCGTGGCTTTGATCCTCCCTGATCTCTGGGTAGTGAGATCCGATGTCTAACCCTCTCTGGCTATTGAGATATGATATCTAGGAACTGGCTGTTCATTTGGGGAAACAGTAATAGTAAAATGCGCTCCAAGATTTAAATCTTATATATTGAAACTGAAACTCAACAAGAAGCATCTTTGCGGCCATGACATTTAATATTATTGTATATTCATTGTGTTACTTTCATTTACCGACGAACCAATTCTTTTTTATTGTGTTGTATAGTGATAGAGGTAATTGCATTCTTCAGATTATATGTCGTTTGTGCTATTATTCAGTTACTTGACATTTTAATGTTTAAGAACTTATGCTATACATATTGTATAGTCATATAAAATTATTATTTAAACTATAGTTAGTTTGTAATGTTTGTAATTGTCAACAAATGGCATCAAAACGTAAATGCAGTTTCAATCAAGATTTACAAAAGGAGTACACCTTTCTAAAAAAAAAAGTCTACATCAGACTTCACTGTAAGATCGTTTTTTGATTAACCGTATTGGACGTAGTGATATTAAGAGTCACATAAATAGTGTAAAACATAAGAGAGCCGTCGGTAAATCTGCATCAAGTTCGTCGTTAACAACACTTTTTCCAGCTGAACAGATTAGTGACAAAGAAGAACAATTAGCTGCTACAGAAAGTGCATTTGTCTATCATACAGTGATACACAATCGTACATTTAGATCTATGAACTGCACATCAAAATTACTTCAGGTTACTTTAGAACCAAAATTTGCTTTTGCACGTACGAAAACAGAAACCATTGTTCGAAATTGCTTGTCAGATACTTTGATCACATTAAGGGGCATGAAGTTAAATTATTAGAATTGAAGACATTGTCAGGAGAAACATCTGATATTGTTAATAGTTTCATTAATGACTATCTAAAGGAAAAAGGTTCAGAAAGGAAAGTAGTTGCATTATGTGCAGACAACACAAATTCTAATTTTGGGGGCGCTGAAAGGAAAGATTCATGTGTGTTACCGAGGCCTCATTATGAGGGAAGTAAAGAATAGTGACACTGTGACCTTCCAGGTATGTCGCAAGAGGCGACTAAGGAGTTTGATCGATGGCTTGACAAGCTGTCAGTGTAAAAAGTATTGTTATGGAAACAGCGCCATATATTTTAGATCTCTGCAATATGTACCACTTTGGCACGCAAGGTTTCTGTTTTTGAGATTGTGGTTCTGCCCTATGTGCCGTCTTCGGCTCGAAAGACAATAGATAGATAGACAGAAAGGAAAGAACAATGTTTTCATAAAGCTGAAAGAAAACCTTGGACATGGTTTGATAGGTGTTGGTTGTGCTTGCCATATTTTCCACAACACTGTTCGGGCAGCTGGAGATGTATTACCTGTTGATGCTGAGATGATTATTGCTACAATGTATGTGCACTTGAAATCACACACAGTTAGATTTGAAAGTCTCAAGGAGTTTTGCCAGTTTGTGGACACGGACTTCCACATGATTTTAGGTTATGCAGAGACTAGGTGGCTTGCACTGCTGCCTGCCGTTGAAAGGGTTTTTCACATGTTCCTGCCTTTAAAATCATATTTTTAATCTCAAGATAGATGCCCAGTCTTTATACAGAAATTCTTTGAAAACCCCCTATCTGAAGCATGGTTATTTTTGTTCACAGTCAAACATCCTCTTTCCACGAAGTAGTGCAGAAAGTAGAGGGACAGGTGGTCACTGTTTTTGAAGTAATTGACAATATCAATGAGTGAGAATTATCTTGGAGTCCAAACTGGAAGATGGTTTCTTGACATCAAGAGTAAGCTAATTCTCGACAAGCTGAAAATGGCAGAAATTCCACAGGATGATGTATACAAGTTTAAAGTCAGTGTTTCTTCTTTCTAAGAAACAGCTGTAAGTTATTTGAAAAAAATGGGCTGCAAATAATTTTCAAAACCTTGAGGCCTACAGCAGGGTAATGTTGAACAAAACACCAACTTGGGAAGATATTCAGCAATCTTCATCATTAGTGAGTCGAACAGTACCTTCAGTCGACTTTCCAGAAAATGAATAGTATGACGAACATGTTTACATGAAGCAGTTTGTTACTTCTCAGAAAATTAATGAGTGGAGTATTAAAACATTACCAGGGCATTGTTGGGGTGAAATGGCCTCCCACTTTAAAAACAGCAGGCATGAGCGAATTTGACATATTCTGAAGCTGGGAGAATTCTTTTTGTGTCTACCGGGAGCAAATGCTGCAATGGAAAGATTGTTTTAACTGATGAACAGCTTGTGGACAAATGATAAAACACATCTAAGTGTGCACACTTTAAAGGTCATGTTGACCACCAAAGTGAACAATGAACAAACATGTGTTGAATTTTTAAACATGCTCCAAACAAAGAAAGATAATTTTAACAAAATGCAATCATCAGAAAAGTACAGCAACACTGCTTCACCTTCCATTTAAGTGAGTATCACTAATGTTTACTCTTTTACCTCTTGATAACGTTTTGTAAGCCTGTATTGTTGGGTGTTTTAATTAGTTTTAAAATATATTTATTATTCACTTGAAAAAGACGGAAGAAATTTCATTTTATTGATGGAAAATGTAAGTCACATTAATCCGTTCCGAATTCGGGTTTCAAAAATTTGGTCACATTATATGTACTTCAGATACTCCCAAACCTTCGTATGATTTTACCCGCTTGTCGGCGCCGCTCTTTGGCTCTAAGTGCATTCTGTACACATTTGTTTGCCACGGATACTTTAGTTTATTTTCTCATGTGTGTCTTTACATGAAGATAAAATACATATGCTTATTCTTTTATATATTCGAAGTGATTTAAAAAAAAAAAGCTGTACCTTAAAATTAAAAAAAAATATATGTGGTTAAAAATTGAGCACTTTCATCACTTGAAACTCCCACATTCGTCAATTTTTGATAATTTTATTATGAGTTTAAACTACTAAATTATTATTCATACATAAATATGAACTTTAGCTAAACATTTTACGTTTTCTTTATTTTGATACAAATTTAAACCACTTTTCATACAAATAAGACATTAAAGAATGAGTGGAATGTACTAGGCCCAATACATCTTCATCCAAAAATGTTACAAAATTGTAACGTTTTCCGTACGTTTCGACGCACCCTGCGCCATGCCGAATTCATTCACATACGTTTAGCCGCACAGTAAGTCACTCTTTATTTCATTACTATAAATTGTTTTAAACCCATATTCTTTTTATATGCCTTGTATCATCTTAGTATTGGTGAACTATAATTCCTTGTTTAATTGTCTAAACATTGATATATAATATGTTAAGTGTTAGATTGATATAAACAAACAGATTACAATTTAAACCCATGAAGTTGATATTTTTATTTAAGATTTCTCTCTGCGGCAACCACCCCTGCAGCGAGACCCGGCTTGAAACGTCAACTACTCATCGACAAAAAAAATATTAGTACCCCTGAAGACGGAGTTATCTGTCTGTGCGGCGAGGGACCCCTGTGCACACGGCTGCCAGGGAAAAATGGATTAACACGCAAAATTTAGTTCAAAGTCTCTAGGGATCACAGAGAGTCAGAGGTCAAAGCTGTCGAAAGAAAAAAAATACCATGAAAAATTGTGTGTATGAAATCACTAACGCTAAATTGATAAAAAAACATTCCGTACTGAAAGAGTTAAATATTAGAACTAAAATTTGAAATTCAGATGAAAACAAACAGCCGCGGGTAGCTTATTTGAAGTTAAAAATGTGTACTAATATTGTGAGAACATTAATGCATTACTTGAACGTTAGCGTAATAGGGCGTTCCATAAAGGTAACGGTAAAATTCAAGACTTGAGTCGGCGTCTCAGCACGCGAGCTTTCACCCATATGTTCTTGGCCGCCTGTCCAGAAGTGTCCGAAGACTTCTAGATAGTGTCGCTTCAAGCATCGAAACTCGCGATGCGAGGCGGCATTCCTCACCTTCCCAGAGTATTACCCTGGTACCCATTTCTGCCAGTGGCTGGGTCTACCGCGGGGGTATTTTTTTTTTCTAACCACGAGTACAATTCACACCGCTTCCAGCGGGAATCGAACGGGTTGTCCGAACGTCGGTGGTCCAGTCGGGTGGTTTCTCAACTAGGCTACCGAGGCCCCAAAATTCCATAAATGCATTATACGAAGCCAGCGTCGTATTCTTGGTATAACCTGGAGGGATAATGTGACAAACGTGGAGGTCCTCACAGGTTTCCCAAGTATCTACACGCTGCTCAAACAAGGTAGGTTATGCTGGTTTGATAACTTATACCGTTTGACAGATGGCCGCATACCAAAAGATATACTTTACGGACAAATAGCAGAAGCCCACAATTTCGATTTTTTTATGTATAAAAGACACGAAATGTCACGAGAAAAGAAGGCTCTGAACATAAACCCTGCAGCCTGGGAAGAGCTACCTGCCGACCTTAATCTTTGAGAACACAATATAAAACTCCAATTCAGGCAAGAAGTAGATAGTTTAAGAAAAAAAGAAAAGAATACACGGCGAAAAAAAAGGAAAAATAACATTTTCGCCGGGCGCTACAAAATCCATAGTCAGATATGACTGAGGTAGATTCAACTAATACTACTAACATAATAGACCTATGGGGCAAACAAATCTGGTCAAATTATGTCATTGATGTTACCAGTACCATCTAACAAGGAAATAAACTACGTAAAAAAATTGCAGTCTAGAACATAAATATTTATTTCAACGTTGTGGCACGATGTCAGATCTTGATGCTGTACTGAAGAACAATCAGAAAAATAACAACCACCAAATTGAAATGTGGGAGACGCATGACATGAAACAAACATAAGAGATAAGACCAGAGCCTATGAAATCGAAAGAAAGCTAAGCACAGTCTTTGCCGTTGGGCACAAAAGATATAATAGTTTGACCACGTGATAGGACATAAAGATCAACGTTCACAACAACCAGTCGTCAACAAACGCCATGAGAGCATCAAATCTAACGGTCCACCAAGTAAAAAGGTGGAGTTATGTAATATTATAATCGCTAGGAAACATGATAGCAGGAGAGAACAATAAAGAAATAAAAGTCCACAAACTATATCTCCATTCGACACCAAAAGGTACACGATGAAAGAAAGAAGAAGATGCAAAAAAAAATATATAATAATAAAATAAATAAAAGTGTTCATTCTCTAGAAAATCGCCTTGGCATGTGCCACGAAAGAAAGAATGAACAGAGGAAGAAGAACAAGTAGAAAAAGCAGCCTTTTTTAGGAAAAAAACCCACAAAATTCACCAAGTAAAGCCTGCCCCATTTTAAACTCGTACAAATTTGGACCAGACTCGCCACTTGCTTCGGGGGATAAACTATCCAGTAGTTAACACACTCGTGTTTAATTTCTTGTATCTTTTACAAAGCTATACAAACATGTATTATTTTGCTACGTAATTTTGCGTTAATTCTTTATTATCGGTCTCAATTTGTAATGGGTCTATCCCAAGCGTTTCACAGCTTCAATTTCCCCAACCATTAAAATATATTATCCCTTGGGCAGTTCGTTTTTTTATAACGCAGTGATTGAGTTTTCAACTTTTATTTGTAGCATTATCACTGAATTATAATCTCTTAAATTGACGGAAAAATGACAAAACACCGCTTGGGTTGGACAAAAGTTCACTTTAAAATTATACTCCTCAGTCGCGTTGAGCAATAACACAATAAAAATGGAGTGAATTAAGATCTGAGAGTGATGCTTTATATTGTCCGTTCAGATTGACAGATTGTGCATGATTGTGGATTGATTGTGGATTGATTGCTCCACCCTCTTATTGTCTTCCTGAGATAGTCACCGTCTCGTTGTGTTGCTGAGACTGGTCGCCGTCTATTCGTGTTGCTGAGACTGGTCACCGCCTAGTTGTGTTGCTGAGACTGATCACCGTCTAGTTGTGTTGTTGAGACTGGCCACCGTCTAGTTGTGTTGTTGAGACTGGTCACCGTCTAGTTGTGTTGCTGAGACTGGTCACCGCCTAGTTGTGTTGCTGAGACTGGTCACCGTCTAGTCGTGTTGCTGAGACTGGTCACCGCCTAGTTGTGTTGCTGAGACTGGTCACTGTCTAGTTGTGTTGCTGAGACTGGTCACCGCCTAGTTGTGTTGCTGAGACTGGTCACCGCCTAGTTGTGTTGCTGAGACTGATCACCGTCTAGTTGTGTTGTTGAGACTGGTCACCGTCTAGTTGGGTTGTTGAGACTGGTCACCGTCTCGCTGTGTTGCTGAGACTTGTCACTGTGACATTATGTTGCTGAGATTTGTCATCGTCTAGTTGTGTTGCTGAGACTTGTCACCGTCTAGTTGTGTTGCTGAGACTTGTCACCGTCTAGTTGTGTTGCTGAGACTTGTCACCGTCTAGCTGTGTTGCTGAGACTTGTCACCGTCTAGTTGTGTTGCTGAGACTTGTATCCGTCTAGTTGTGTTGCTGAGACTTGTCACCGTTTCATTGTGTTGCTGAGACTTGTCACCGTCTAGTTGTGTTGCTGAGACTTGTCACCGTCTAGTTGTGTTGCTGAGACTTGTCACCGTTTCATTGTGTTGCTGAGACTTGTCACCGTCTAGTTGTGTTGCTGAGACTTGTCACCGTCTAGTTGTGTTGCTGAGACTTGTCACCGTCTAGTTGTGTTGCTGAGACTTGTCACCGTCTAGTTGTGTTGCTGAGACTTGTCACCGTCTAGTTGTGTTGCTGAGACTTGTCACCGTCTAGTTGTGTTGCTGAGACTTGTCACCGTCTAGTTGTGTTGCTGAGACTTGTCACCGTTTCATTGTGTTGCTGAGACTTGTATCCGTCTAGTTGTCTTGCTGAGACTTGTATCCGTCTAGTTGTCTTGCTGAGACTTGTAACCGTCTAGTTGAGACTTGTAACCGTCTAGTTTTTTTGCTGTGACTTGAAACCGTCAAGTTGTTTCGTTGAGACTTGTCACCGTCTAGTTGTGTTGCTGGGACTTGTAACCGTCTAGTTGTCTTGTTGAGACTTGTAACCGTATAGTTGTCTTGTTGAGACTGGTCATCGTCTAGTTGTCTTGTTGAGACTTGTGACCATCTAGTTGTGTTGCTGAGACTTGTCACTGTCTTCTTGTGTTATTGTGACTTGTAACTGTCTAGTTGTGTTACTGAGACTTTTTACTGTCTAGTTTTGTTACGGAGACTTGTAACTGTCTAGTTGTGTTGCTGGGACTTGTGACCATCTAGTTGTGTTGCGGAGACTTGTCACTGTCTTCTTGTGTTATTGTGACTTGTAACTGTCTAGTTGTGTTACTGAGACTTGTTACTGTCTAGTTTTGTTACGGAGACTTGTAACTGTCTAGTTGTGTTACTGAGACTTGTTACTGTCTAGTTTTGTTACGGAGACTTGTAACTGTCTAGTTGTGTTAGTGAGACTTGTTACTGTCTAGTTGTGTTAGTGAGACTTGTAACTGTCTAGTTGTGTTAGTGAGATTTGTAACTGTCTAGTTGTCTTGCTGACTCTGGTCTTCGTAGAGTAGCAGTAGACGCAAGGGAATGGACATAGGAGACTAGGCCAAGTACCACAAATACATATTGTACATTCTCCTGTTTAATAAAACAGTATTCAGCATAATACACAATAATATCTTACCAAACTACTGACTACTGATTACTTGCTACCAACCGGCTGTTAAAACACCAAGCACAATATACATATATATATATACTTCAGTAGAGCTTTTTTGTCTTCTTCTTTCTTCCTCATTTGCCTTTCAGCGTCGAGGGGCGATATAATTTGAGGTCTTTTGCTCTTCTGTTCGCTTCTGCTGCTGTTATGTTTCCCATTGCTTCTAATTTTTGTCCCGTGGCCGAGCTATGGTTATGATAATCAACTGTAAGCTATGGCTTTTTTTGCCATTTATTGTGCGGACTATTTTTTCAAAGCAATATTTAAGATTTAAGTTTTCTCTAATCATCTTAGATGGATAATATAACAATAATACTTCTGGAATAAGCAAATGATAGAAATAACTAAAATAACAGTAATAAAAGCTGCGAGATCGAAAAAATCTGGACTTGTGATTATATCAATCCCAGTTTGAAAATGAAGTTAGTGTCATTAATAATAAGTGAGATCCGCTTCATACGAATATAGCCGATCACAGAGTGAGGGGAATTAATACGGAAAGAACTTAATTAGGAACAGCCTCGGTGAAAAATTGAGGCGATTTTCTTGTATACTATATAAATATATATCATTCATTCTTATTAATTTCTTCTACTGTAATTAATGTTTTTTTTCAATGAACATAAAGAATGTTTATATATATATATATATATATAAACAAGACCTCAAATCGGAACCAGAGGTTAAAAGAAAAAGAGATAAATCCAGAGAAACGCTAAAAACAATACTGTGGCGTGAGGCACAACAACATGCATCAACCGCCTTGTTGCTGCGTTTCAAATACTCGCCCAAAGCTGGGAAATGTGGCGTAACACACTTGCGGGATGTATACAAAGTCTGATGTTTAACTGGAAAGATTGCCGGATATAGAGAGTCAAGAATTCTCTATTTACAGTCTTCGGCTGGCAAAGACAATAGATATACGGGCAAAACTAAACTACTATTTTCAATATGTCGTGCATTATAATCAGTGGGTACAAATAATAATACATAAATATTATTATTATAATCAGTGCATCCCTCTATGTCTTCACATTTGTATTTAATTGACACCTCGCCATACCTTTACTTTATCGGGACTATCCTGGGTAGACAAAAAGGTAGGCCATCTCCAAACTTCAGATTTTTGGGAGATATAGCATTTGTGCTATAGAAGATGTGGCCAGAAACAAGGAAGGCCGTTCTACTTTAACACAGAATTCCGGTTCCCTTTTAGGGTGAAGCTGTAAGGGTCTCCCGTGTGTTACCGGGGCCTCATTATGTGGGAAGTAAAGAATAGTGACACTGTGACCTTCCAGGCGTGTCGTAAGAGGCGACTAAGGAGTTTGATCAATGGCTTGATAAGCTGTCATTGTAAAAAGCATTGTTATGGAAACAGAACCATAGATTTTAGAGTCAGTGATCTCTGCAATATGTGCCATTTTGGCATGCAAGGTTTCTGTTTTTGAGATTGTAGTTCTGTTTTATGTGCCGTCTTCGGCTCGAAAGGACAATAGATAGATAGATATAAGGGGAAGGAGGCCGCGAACGTTCAGTAGTTAAGGAACTGCACTACAAGAAATCTTCCTGGTTTATTTAGCCTTGAATGGGTGCCTATTTTTCGGGAAAAGAAACACGTGTAATACTGATTACAATATATGGCCCTTTTCGTCTTGTCAGACGGTATAGTGGAGGCTATTGTGTATTTTTTTTAGGTTTTGTTTTTGTCGAACAGCTTCTCTCGTGACTAATTCTACCAATGTTTGACAAACACACACGGCCACAGAATTAAGAAGTCAGGCCCACTGATCGATAGGGATTTCCATCCTTTTTCATGAGTCTTTTCTCTTCTAAGTAGTGATATCTATCTATCTATCTATCTATCTATCTATCTATCTATCTATCTATCTATCTATCTATCTATCTATCTATCTATCTATCTATCTATCTATCTATCTATCTATCTATCTATCTATCTATCTATCTATCTATCTATCTATCTATCTATCTATCTATCTATCTATCTATCTATCTATCTATCTATCTATCTATCTATCTATCTATCTATCTATCTATCTATCTATCTATCTATCTATCTATCTATCTATCTATCTATCTATCTATCTATCTATCTATCTATCTATCTATCTATCTATCTATCTATCTATCTATCTATCTATCTATCTATCTATCTATCTATCTATCTATCTATCTATCTATCTATCTATCTATCTATCTATCTATCTATCTATCTATCTATCTATCTATCTATCTATCTATCTATCTATCTATCTATAAACGGCACATAGGACAGAAATTCCAGACTCGCTATGTCTGACGATCTTCATTGTCAATGATCAGATTTTCCACAGGATCCGTGTTTTATCTAGCCACACGTTCTGATCTGTACACTATTCTCAATTTCGTAGTGGGAGATGATACCTGGTGTTGTTGCATCTCGTCTCAAATGTTCTGTTTAGTGTTTCTGTAGGTCGGTCTCTTTTATGGTTCCCATTTGAGAACCTGCTTTGATATTCTCGTGTCCTTTTTTAAGAGTCGTAATTTTTTTTCCAATAACAAAAATGATGTTTCCACGATGGTGGTTTGTCAAGCAACAGACCAACCGTCCATAGGAAAATGTAGAAAAACAAATGTGCACCAGTAGTTGTAGCCTTCGTCGGATTTTGCAGCGCGCCTTGAAATATTTTTTTTTCTTTATCTGTGCATTCTCTTTTTCTATGAATCTGTCTTTTTTCTTGTTTGAGTTGGAGCTTTAGAGTTTGTTTCCAAAGATTGCCGTCTACAGCTATTTCTTCCCAGGCTGCAGGGTTTATGTTCAGAGTCTTCATGTCACGTTTATACACGTCTACAAATCGAAGTTTTGGGCGCCCCTTAGTTCTTTTGCCATCTGCTAGTTGTCCATAGAGAGTAGTATCGAAGAATATGTCTTTTGGTATGCCGTTATCTTTAATACGGTGTACGAGACCACGCCAGCATAACCTTTGTTGAGATTGTGGATGTTCGTTAGGCCTGTGAGTGTGATGCCGTTATCTTTAATACGGTGTACGAGACCACGCCAGCATAACCTTTGTTGTGATTGTGGATGTTCGTTAGGCCTGTGAGAGTGATGCCGTTATCTTTAATACGGTGTACGAGACCACGCCAGCATAACCTTTGTTGTGATTGTGGATGTTTGTTAGGCCTGTGAGAGTGATGACCTCCACTTTTGTCACTTTTTCCTTCCAGGTGATACCAAGAATACGGCGCAGACGTCGCATGTGGGATGCATTTAGACTTCTCTCTTGCTTTGTATAAGTTGTCCTTTATTGTCTGCACACAGGAGGATACTAATGATGCAGGTATTCTAATCTCCGGCCTTTGTTTTAATTGTGAGTTTGCTGTAAGTTTGTGAATGAGTTGTTATTGGCGATCAAGATCTGCATCTTGTTCATAGTAGTCCAGTTCACTAACCACTCATATACCACGTCTCCCCTTTCTGTGAAAAGCACTTAGTAAGAATAAAGAACGTGCTACAGATCAATTAATCAATTGATCATTTAATTAAACGCTTAACGACATGTTGTGTTCACGACAAACTCACACACAACAATACTTGTTTCTCTTCTGAGAAGTTTCATACACATATCCTTTACAACTGAATTCACCATTTTGTAAAATAGACTATCTTTACGGCATTGTTCCATTACTGGGATTAGTTGAGGGAGCATATGGTAGGACTGGAGAATAACGGCCGCATGTCCTGAGCAGTCGCCACGAGGTGTTCGGGGTTTGAATTTTCATTTCATTCCCCGTTATACAAAACTTGCAACACTGTCGGGATTTGAACCCGGAACCTCCTAATTTGGTTCAGGACAAGTTATCGATTCTGCCATCCAAAATGTGCTCTTCCCCACCGTTTCGTGACACGGTGTTATTTACTTCCACTATCTAAAGGAAAAAGGTTCAGAAAGGAAAGTAGTTGCATTATGTGCAGACAACACAAATTCTAATTTTGGGGGCGCTGAAAGGAAAGATTCATGTGTGTTACCGAGGCCTCATTATGAGGGAAGTAAAGAATAGTGACACTGTGACCTTCCAGGTATGTCGCAAGAGGCGACTAAGGAGTTTGATCGATGGCTTGACAAGCTGTCAGTGTAAAAAGTATTGTTATGGAAACAGCGCCATATATTTTAGATCTCTGCAATATGTACCACTTTGGCACGCAAGGTTTCTGTTTTTGAGATTGTGGTTCTGCCCTATGTGCCGTCTTCGGCTCGAAAGACAATAGATAGATAGACAGAAAGGAAAGAACAATGTTTTCATAAAGCTGAAAGAAAACCTTGGACATGGTTTGATAGGTGTTGGTTGTGCTTGCCATATTTTCCACAACACTGTTCGGGCAGCTGGAGATGTATTACCTGTTGATGCTGAGATGATTATTGCTACAATGTATGTGCACTTGAAATCACACACAGTTAGATTTGAAAGTCTCAAGGAGTTTTGCCAGTTTGTGGACACGGACTTCCACATGATTTTAGGTTATGCAGAGACTAGATGGCTTGCACTGCTGCCTGCCGTTGAAAGGGTTCTTCACATGTTCCTGCCTTTAAAATCATATTTTTAATCTCAAGATAGATGCCCAGTCTTTATACAGAAATTCTTTGAAAACCCCCTATCTGAAGCATGGTTATTTTTGTTCACAGTCAAACATCCTCTTTCCACGAAGTAGTGCAGAAAGTAGAGGGACAGGTGGTCACTGTTTTTGAAGTAATTGACAATATCAATGAGTGAGAATTATCTTGGAGTCCAAACTGGAAGATGGTTTCTTGACATCAAGAGTAAGCTAATTCTCGACAAGCTGAAAATGGCAGAAATTCCACAGGATGATGTATACAAGTTTAAAGTCAGTGTTTCTTCTTTCTAAGAAACAGCTGTAAGTTATTTGAAAAAAATGGGCTGCAAATAATTTTCAAAACCTTGAGGTCTACAGCAGGGTAATGTTGAACAAAACACCAACTTGGGAAGATATTCAGCAATCTTCATCATTAGTGAGTCGAACAGTACCTTCAGTCGACTTTCCAGAAAATGAATAGTATGACGAACATGTTTACATGAAGCAGTTTGTTACTTCTCAGAAAATTAATGAGTGGAGTATTAAAACATTACCAGGGCATTGTTGGGGTGAAATGGCCTCCCACTTTAAAAACAGCAGGCATGAGCGAATTTGACATATTCTGAAGCTGGGAGAATTCTTTTTGTGTCTACCGGGAGCAAATGCTGCAATGGAAAGATTGTTTTAACTGATGAACAGCTTGTGGACAAATGATAAAACACATCTAAGTGTGCACACTTTAAAGGTCATGTTGACCACCAAAGTGAACAATGAACAAACATGTGTTGAATTTTTAAACATGCTCCAAACAAAGAAAGATAATTTTAACAAAATGCAATCATCAGAAAAGTACAGCAACACTGCTTCACCTTCCATTTAAGTGAGTATCACTAATGTTTACTCTTTTACCTCTTGATAACGTTTTGTAAGCCTGTATTGTTGGGTGTTTTAATTAGTTTTAAAATATATTTATTATTCACTTGAAAAAGACGGAAGAAATTTCATTTTATTGATGGAAAATGTAAGTCACATTAATCCGTTCCGAATTCGGGTTTCAAAAATTTGGTCACATTATATGTACTTCTGATACTCCCAAACCTTCGTATGATTTTACCCGCTTGTCGGCGCCGCTCTTTGGCTCTAAGTGCATTCTGTACACATTTGTTTGCCACGGATACTTTAGTTTATTTTCTCATGTGTGTCTTTACATGAAGATAAAATACATATGCTTATTCTTTTATATATTCGAAGTGATTTAAAAAAAAAAAGCTGTACCTTAAAATTAAAAAAAATATATGTGGTTAAAAATTGAGCACTTTCATCACTTGAAACTCCCACATTCGTCAATTTTTGATAATTTTATTATGAGTTTAAACTACTAAATTATTATTCATACATAAATATGAACTTTAGCTAAACATTTTACGTTTTCTTTATTTTGATACAAATTTAAACCACTTTTCATACAAATAAGACATTAAAGAATGAGTGGAATGTACTAGGCCCAATACATCTTCATCCAAAAATGTTACAAAATTGTAACGTTTTCCGTACGTTTCGACGCACCCTGCGCCATGCCGAATTCATTCACATACGTTTAGCCGCACAGTAAGTCACTCTTTATTTCATTACTATAAATTGTTTTAAACCCATATTCTTTTTATATGCCTTGTATCATCTTAGTATTGGTGAACTATAATTCCTTGTTTAATTGTCTAAACATTGATATATAATATGTTAAGTGTTAGATTGATATAAACAAACAGATTACAATTTAAACCCATGAAGTTGATATTTTTATTTAAGATTTCTCTCTGCGGCAACCACCCCTGCAGCGAGACCCGGCTTGAAACGTCAACTACTCATCGACAAAAAAAATATTAGTACCCCTGAAGACGGAGTTATCTGTCTGTGCGGCGAGGGACCCCTGTGCACACGGCTGCCAGGGAAAAATGGATTAACACGCAAAATTTAGTTCAAAGTCTCTAGGGATCACAGAGAGTCAGAGGTCAAAGCTGTCGAAAGAAAAAAATACCATGAAAAATTGTGTGTATGAAATCACTAACGCTAAATTGATAAAAAAACATTCCGTACTGAAAGAGTTAAATATTAGAACTAAAATTTGAAATTCAGATGAAAACAAACAGCCGCGGGTAGCTTATTTGAAGTTAAAAATGTGTACTAATATTGTGAGAACATTAATGCATTACTTGAACGTTAGCGTAATAGGGCGTTCCATAAAGGTAACGGTAAAATTCAAGACTTGAGTCGGCGTCTCAGCACGCGAGCTTTCACCCATATGTTCTTGGCCGCCTGTCCAGAAGTGTCCGAAGACTTCTAGATAGTGTCGCTTCAAGCATCGAAACTCGCGATGCGAGGCGGCATTCCTCACCTTCCCAGAGTATTACCCTGGTACCCATTTCTGCCAGTGGCTGGGTCTACCGCGGGGGTATTTTTTTTTCTAACCACGAGTACAATTCACACCGCTTCCAGCGGGAATCGAACGGGTTGTCCGAACGTCGGTGGTCCAGTCGGGTGGTTTCTCAACTAGGCTACCGAGGCCCCAAAATTCCATAAATGCATTATACGAAGCCAGCGTCGTATTCTTGGTATAACCTGGAGGGATAATGTGACAAACGTGGAGGTCCTCACAGGTTTCCCAAGTATCTACACGCTGCTCAAACAAGGTAGGTTATGCTGGTTTGATAACTTATACCGTTTGACAGATGGCCGCATACCAAAAGATATACTTTACGGACAAATAGCAGAAGCCCACAATTTCGATTTTTTTATGTATAAAAGACACGAAATGTCACGAGAAAAGAAGGCTCTGAACATAAACCCTGCAGCCTGGGAAGAGCTACCTGCCGACCTTAATCTTTGGGAACACAATATAAAACTCCAATTCAGGCAAGAAGTAGATAGTTTAAGAAAAAAAGAAAAGAATACACGGCGAAAAAAAAGGAAAAATAACATTTTCGCCGGGCGCTACAAAATCCATAGTCAGATATGACTGAGGTAGATTCAACTAATACTACTAACATAATAGACCTATGGGGCAAACAAATCTGGTCAAATTATGTCATTGATGTTACCAGTACCATCTAACAAGGAAATAAACTACGTAAAAAAATTGCAGTCTAGAACATAAATATTTATTTCAACGTTGTGGCACGATGTCAGATCTTGATGCTGTACTGAAGAACAATCAGAAAAATAACAACCACCAAATTGAAATGTGGGAGACGCATGACATGAAACAAACATAAGAGATAAGACCAGAGCCTATGAAATCGAAAGAAAGCTAAGCACAGTCTTTGCCGTTGGGCACAAAAGATATAATAGTTTGACCACGTGATAGGACATAAAGATCAACGTTCACAACAACCAGTCGTCAACAAACGCCATGAGAGCATCAAATCTAACGGTCCACCAAGTAAAAAGGTGGAGTTATGTAATATTATAATCGCTAGGAAACATGATAGCAGGAGAGAACAATAAAGAAATAAAAGTCCACAAACTATATCTCCATTCGACACCAAAAGGTACACGATGAAAGAAAGAAGAAGATGCAAAAAAAAATATATAATAATAAAATAAATAAAAGTGTTCATTCTCTAGAAAATCGCCTTGGCATGTGCCACGAAAGAAAGAATGAACAGAGGAAGAAGAACAAGTAGAAAAAGCAGCCTTTTTTAGGAAAAAAACCCACAAAATTCACCAAGTAAAGCCTGCCCCATTTTAAACTCGTACAAATTTGGACCAGACTCGCCACTTGCTTCGGGGGATAAACTATCCAGTAGTTAACACACTCGTGTTTAATTTCTTGTATCTTTTACAAAGCTATACAAACATGTATTATTTTGCTACGTAATTTTGCGTTAATTCTTTATTATCGGTCTCAATTTGTAATGGGTCTATCCCAAGCGTTTCACAGCTTCAATTTCCCCAACCATTAAAATATATTATCCCTTGGGCAGTTCGTTTTTTTATAACGCAGTGATTGAGTTTTCAACTTTTATTTGTAGCATTATCACTGAATTATAATCTCTTAAATTGACGGAAAAATGACAAAACACCGCTTGGGTTGGACAAAAGTTCACTTTAAAATTATACTCCTCAGTCGCGTTGAGCAATAACACAATAAAAATGGAGTGAATTAAGATCTGAGAGTGATGCTTTATATTGTCCGTTCAGATTGACAGATTGTGCATGATTGTGGATTGATTGTGGATTGATTGCTCCACCCTCTTATTGTCTTCCTGAGATAGTCACCGTCTCGTTGTGTTGCTGAGACTGGTCGCCGTCTATTCGTGTTGCTGAGACTGGTCACCGCCTAGTTGTGTTGCTGAGACTGATCACCGTCTAGTTGTGTTGTTGAGACTGGCCACCGTCTAGTTGTGTTGTTGAGACTGGTCACCGTCTAGTTGTGTTGCTGAGACTGGTCACCGCCTAGTTGTGTTGCTGAGACTGGTCACCGTCTAGTCGTGTTGCTGAGACTGGTCACCGCCTAGTTGTGTTGCTGAGACTGGTCACCGTCTAGTTGTGTTGCTGAGACTGGTCACCGCCTAGTTGTGTTGCTGAGACTGGTCACCGCCTAGTTGTGTTGCTGAGACTGATCACCGTCTAGTTGTGTTGTTGAGACTGGTCACCGTCTAGTTGGGTTGTTGAGACTGGTCACCGTCTCGCTGTGTTGCTGAGACTTGTCACTGTGACATTATGTTGCTGAGATTTGTCATCGTCTAGTTGTGTTGCTGAGACTTGTCACCGTCTAGTTGTGTTACTGAGACTTGTCACCGTCTAGTTGTGTTGCTGAGACTTGTCACCGTCTAGTTGTGTTGCTGAGACTTGTCACCGTCTAGTTGTGTTGCTGAGACTTGCCACCGTCTAGTTGTGTTGCTGAGACTTGTCACCGTTTCATTGTGTTGCTGAGACTTGTATCCGTCTAGTTGTCTTGCTGAGACTTGTATCCGTCTAGTTGTCTTGCTGAGACTTGTAACCGTCTAGTTGAGACTTGTAACCGTCTAGTTTTGTTGCTGTGACTTGAAACCGTCAAGTTGTTTCGTTGAGACTTGTCACCGTCTAGTTGTGTTGCTGGGACTTGTAACCGTCTAGTTGTCTTGTTGAGACTTGTAACCGTATAGTTGTCTTGTTGAGACTGGTCATCGTCTAGTTGTCTTGTTGAGACTTGTCACCGTCTAGTTATGTTATTGATACTTGTAACCGTGTAGTTGTGTTGCTGGGACTTGTAATCGTCTAGTTGTGTTGCTGGGACTTGTGACCATCTAGTTGTGTTGCTGAGACTTGTCACTGTCTTCTTGTGTTATTGTGACTTGTAACTGTCTAGTTGTGTTACTGAGACTTTTTACTGTCTAGTTTTGTTACGGAGACTTGTAACTGTCTAGTTGTGTTGCTGGGACTTGTGACCATCTAGTTGTGTTGCTGAGACTTGTCACTGTCTTCTTGTGTTATTGTGACTTGTAACTGTCTAGTTGTGTTACTGAGACTTGTTACTGTCTAGTTTTGTTACGGAGACTTGTAACTGTCTAGTTGTGTTACTGAGACTTGTTACTGTCTAGTTTTGTTACGGAGACTTGTAACTGTCTAGTTGTGTTAGTGAGACTTGTTACTGTCTAGTTGTGTTAGTGAGACTTGTAACTGTCTAGTTGTGTTAGTGAGATTTGTAACTGTCTAGTTGTCTTGCTGACTCTGGTCTTCGTAGAGTAGCAGTAGACGCAAGGGAATGGACATAGGAGACTAGGCCAAGTACCACAAATACATATTGTACATTCTCCTGTTTAATAAAACAGTATTCAGCATAATACACAATAATATCTTACCAAACTACTGACTACTGATTACTTGCTACCAACCGGCTGTTAAAACACCAAGCACAATATACATATATATATATACTTCAGTAGAGCTTTTTTGTCTTCTTCTTTCTTCCTCATTTGCCTTTCAGCGTCGAGGGGCGATATAATTTGAGGTCTTTTGCTCTTCTGTTCGCTTCTGCTGCTGTTATGTTTCCCATTGCTTCTAATTTTTGTCCCGTGGCCGAGCTATGGTTATGATAATCAACTGTAAGCTATGGCTTTTTTTGCCATTTATTGTGCGGACTATTTTTTCAAAGCAATATTTAAGATTTAAGTTTTCTCTAATCATCTTAGATGGATAATATAACAATAATACTTCTGGAATAAGCAAATGATAGAAATAACTAAAATAACAGTAATAAAAGCTGCGAGATCGAAAAAATCTGGACTTGTGATTATATCAATCCCAGTTTGAAAATGAAGTTAGTGTCATTAATAATAAGTGAGATCCGCTTCATACGAATATAGCCGATCACAGAGTGAGGGGAATTAATACGGAAAGAACTTAATTAGGAACAGCCTCGGTGAAAAATTGAGGCGATTTTCTTGTATACTATATAAATATATATCATTCATTCTTATTAATTTCTTCTACTGTAATTAATGTTTTTTTTCAATGAACATAAAGAATGTTTATATATATATATATATATATATATATATATATATATATATATATATATATATATATATATATATATAAACAAGACCTCAAATCGGAACCAGAGGTTAAAAGAAAAAGAGATAAATCCAGAGAAACGCTAAAAACAATACTGTGGCGTGAGGCACAACAACATGCATCAACCGCCTTGTTGCTGCGTTTCAAATACTCGCCCAAAGCTGGGAAATGTGGCGTAACACACTTGCGGGATGTATACAAAGTCTGATGTTTAACTGGAAAGATTGCCGGATATAGAGAGTCAAGAATTCTCTATTTACAGTCTTCGGCTGGCAAAGACAATAGATATACGGGCAAAACTAAACTACTATTTTCAATATGTCGTGCATTATAATCAGTGGGTACAAATAATAATACATAAATATTATTATTATAATCAGTGCATCCCTCTATGTCTTCACATTTGTATTTAATTGACACCTCGCCATACCTTTACTTTATCGGGACTATCCTGGGTAGACAAAAAGGTAGGCCATCTGCAAACTTCAGATTTTTGGGAGATATAGCATTTGTGCTATAGAAGATGTGGCCAGAAACAAGGAAGGCCGTTCTACTTTAACACAGAATTCCGGTTCCCTTTTAGGGTGAAGCTGTAAGGGTCTCCCGTGTGTTACCGGGGCCTCATTATGTGGGAAGTAAAGAATAGTGACACTGTGACCTTCCAGGCATGTCGTAAGAGGCGACTAAGGAGTTTGATCAATGGCTTGATAAGCTGTCATTGTAAAAAGCATTGTTATGGAAACAGAACCATAGATTTTAGAGTCAGTGATCTCTGCAATATGTGCCACTTTGGCACGCAAGGTTTCTGTTTTTGAGATTGTAGTTCTGTCCTATGTGCCGTCTTCGGCTCGAAAGGACTATAGATAGATAGATATAAGGGGAAGGAGGCCGCGAACGTTCAGTAGTTAAGGAACTGCACTACAAGAAATCTTCCTGGTTTATTTAGCCTTGAATGGGTGCCTATTTTTCGGGAAAAGAAACACGTGTAATACTGATTACAATATATGGCCCTTTTCGTCTTGTCAGACGGTATAGTGGAGGCTATTGTGTATTTTTTTTAGGTTTTGTTTTTGTCGAACAGCTTCTCTCGTGACTAATTCTACCAATGTTTGACAAACACACACGGCCACAGAATTAAGAAGTCAGGCCCACTGATCGATAGGGATTTCCATCCTTTTTCATGAGTCTTTTCTCTTCTAAGTAGTGATCTATCTATCTATCTATCTATCTATCTATCTATCTATCTATCTATCTATCTATCTATCTATCTATCTATCTATCTATCTATCTATCTATCTATCTATCTATCTATCTATCTATCTATCTATCTATCTATCTATCTATCTATCTATCTATCTATCTATCTATCTATCTATCTATCTATCTATCTATCTATCTATCTATCTATCTATCTATCTATCTATCTATCTATCTATCTATCTATCTATCTATCTATCTATCTATCTATCTATCTATCTATCTATCTATCTATCTATCTATCTATCTATCTATCTATCTATCTATCTATCTATCTATAGACGGCACATAGGACAGAAATTCCAGACTCGCTATGTCTGACGATCTTCATTGTCAATGATCAGATTTTCCACAGGATCCGTGTTTTATCTAGCCACACGTTCTGATCTGTACACTATTCTCAATTTCGTAGTGGGAGATGATACCTGGTGTTGTTGCATCTCGTCTCAAATGTTCTGTTTAGTGTTTCTGTAGGTCGGTCTCTTTTATGGTTCCCATTTGAGAACCTGCTTTGATATTCTCGTGTCCTTTTTTAAGAGTCGTAATTTTTTTTCCAATAACAAAAATGATGTTTCCACGATGGTGGTTTGTCAAGCAACAGACCAACCGTCCATAGGAAAATGTAGAAAAACAAATGTGCACCAGTAGTTGTAGCCTTCGTCGGATTTTGCAGCGCGCCTTGAAATATTTTTTTTTCTTTATCTGTGCATTCTCTTTTTCTATGAATCTGTCTTTTTTCTTGTTTGAGTTGGAGCTTTAAAGTTTGTTTCCAAAGATTGCCGTCTACAGCTATTTCTTCCCAGGCTGCAGGGTTTATGTTCAGAGTCTTCATGTCACGTTTATACACGTCTACAAATCGAAGTTTTGGGCGCCCCTTAGTTCTTTTGCCATCTGCTAGTTGTCCATAGAGAGTAGTATCGAAGAATATGTCTTTTGGTATGCCGTTATCTTTAATACGGTGTACGAGACCACGCCAGCATAACCTTTGTTGTGATTGTGGATGTTCGTTAGGCCTGTGAGTGTGATGCCGTTATCTTTAATACGGTGTACGAGACCACGCCAGCATAACCTTTGTTGTGATTGTGGATGTTCGTTAGGCCTGTGAGTGTGATGCCGTTATCTTTAATACGGTGTACGAGACCACGCCAGCATAACCTTTGTTGTGATTGTGGATGTTCGTTAGGCCTGTGAGAGTGATGCCGTTATCTTTAATACGGTGTACGAGACCACGCCAGCATAACCTTTGTTGTGATTGTGGATGTTTGTTAGGCCTGTGAGAGTGATGACCTCCACTTTTGTCACTTTTTCCTTCCAGGTGATACCAAGAATACGGCGCAGACGTCGCATGTGGGATGCATTTAGACTTCTCTCTTGCTTTGTATAAGTTGTCCTTTATTGTCTGCACACAGGAGGATACTAATGATGCAGGTATTCTAATCTCCGGCCTTTGTTTTAATTGTGAGTTTGCTGTAAGTTTGTGAATGAGTTGTTATTGGCGATCAAGATCTGCATCTTGTTCATAGTAGTCCAGTTCACTAACCACTCATATACCACGTCTCCCCTTTCTGTGAAAAGCACTTAGTAAGAATAAAGAACGTGCTACAGATCAATTAATCAATTGATCATTTAATTAAACGCTTAACGACATGTTGTGTTCACGACAAACTCACACACAACAATACTTGTTTCTCTTCTGAGAAGTTTCATACACATATCCTTTACAACTGAATTCACCATTTTGTAAAATAGACTATCTTTACGGCATTGTTCCATTACTGGGATTAGTTGAGGGAGCATATGGTAGGACTGGAGAATAACGGCCGCATGTCCTGAGCAGTCGCCACGAGGTGTTCGGGGTTTGAATTTTCATTTCATTCCCCGTTATACAAAACTTGCAACACTGTCGGGATTTGAACCCGGAACCTCCTAATTTGGTTCAGGACAAGTTATCGATTCTGCCATCCAAAATGTGCTCTTCCCCACCGTTTCGTGACACGGTGTTATTTACTTCCACTACAGATATTTATCTTTTTCCACAATTTTTATGTTGAAATTGTTCTTACAAAAGGCACTCGACTTCTCATCAAAGCATCTGTTGTTATTCGATGTTAAGACCCTGGAACAGCGTAAATTGAGTATGCCTTGGAGGAAGCACAGTTCCAGTAATTGTTGAATCAGTTACGGAAGCTGAGTAGACTCCTATTAAAGGGATATCACTTTTGGGGTAATGTTTAACATACAAGCCAAGAAAAACGTGTCTCTGCAAGATTTTTGAAGAGAAGAAATGAAAATTGTAAATTCGTTTAAAGGATCACTTGCCAGATGTTCCCAGTCATGTTCACTTAATATTGATTACAATACCCTCAAAATAATAGCCCGATGCTTATAGTAATGCTTATTCAAATGTGCAGTATCATTAGGAATTGATCTTGTAGATCTGCCGCTTCTATTAGGTCCATTTTTGAGGGGATGAGCGGGACGATGCTTTTATTCTTAATACCAATGCAGGTTTCCAACATTTTCAAAAGGGTATATGTAGGATGTAGGGCGTTGTCTCCATTCCTGGTACTGTTTTCACATGAAAAGTCACCTCCTGGGATTTTACCAAATGTCACCTTTTCCTTATTGTGATCAGCAACATGAGTTAACATACATACACAGATTAAAAGAGAAATTCGAAGTCAACAGCAAAAAAATTAAAACCGACAATAAAAATGTAACTTCAATATAAAAAATATAGTCGACAGTAAAATATAAATCAACAGGATTTTAATTCGTTTGCAGTGATACCGAGGCCTTCCATAACCAATAACCGATAATAACCAATATAAATCAACAATAAAAATTAAATAGCCAATAACAAAATAACATCGATAATTAAAACAAAATAACACCGGCAATAAAAAAAATATATGATCGATAATAAAAATTAAAATCGATAATAAAAAAAAATAGCATCAACGATAAAAGAGAAAATAGACGATAATGGTGAACAATATTTGTTAATGTACATATATGTTCAATGTGTTGAAACTCGAGCGTATCATTCTATCATTAAACATGATAGTGAAAGAAAATATAAAAGCAAACCTTTCGGAATAACAAAGAAACTTTAGAAAAAAAAATAACATAACAAAACAATGTAGTCTAAATGCAATTTAGGTATAACGCCAACTAAAAAAAAAAAAAGAAACACTACAATTTTTAAAAAGTCAAAGCATTGGGCAGAAAAGTGTATTTAAATAAACAGATAGAGAGAAGGAGATGGAGAAAAGAGACGAACTGTTTTGGAGAGCAATTTAGAATCTGATTACAGCTCAATCAAGAATTGAACAGTAGGGAGGGCTCCAACGTGGATACTTCAATGTGGTTCTCTATCGCTATTGTCAATTATTTGTGTATGTGTATTTCTGTGTTTAAGGATGGAGTGGAGGAGGTGGGTCGGGTATGGTAGAGCACAGTAATTGTTTCATGTTAAGTGGGTATGTGGTTAAATATTTATAGATCTTGAAACTTCTCAATATGTATAATACTCAATTATAATGAGGAGTTATTTGCAGGTCATCGTCACTGGAATCAGAGCATGTCCATAAGTACTCAGATCGCCTCCTCAGCAAGTCCCCCAATAGAGCGACTGACATCTCCAGTTCTGTGCTGGTTGATAAGTCTTCGTACACGCCCACTAAGTTTCTCGTTTCTGGCTGTGCCCATCTTAACTCCCATCGCTTTCATCCGATGAAGTGACGTTGACTCATGGTTGTGGAAGTCCTGTGCCCTTCCTACATCTCGAAGGTCATTGATAATGTTCGCCCGATTCATTGGTTGACCGTCTTCAATGACAGCACAGCTAGCTAAACTGTCCGCTCTTTCATTTCCCCGTACTCGCGCATGTCCAGATACGTAAACAAAGTTGACTCTACGTGTTCCTTTACGTATCAATGATAATGAATTGTTTGATAACTTTAATGTTTACGTGAGTAACTTTTAAATGTGCTATTACCGTGTTCATGTTGTAATAAATTTAGCAAAATAGATACTAATTAGTTCATTGATTTGTGCCAGTAATTGCATCTTATCTACCATTAGGAAGAGAAGATGGACGTGTGTGGGATATATTGCGTGAACAGACAACAAAAGAATTTTAAATAGGCTTTTCTGCGGGATACATCGTGATCCAGAAAAAGAGGAAGACCTAGAGAAACACTAGAAAGAACATTTATAAGAGATGCAAGGTTGGCAGGCATAGACTCATAACATTAGATCGAATATCTCGCCAAGAATAGAGAGGAATGGCGACAAACACAATGAGCTCTATGCGACATCTAGCGGTGCTAGAAGGATCAAGGTCAAGTAATGGCATCATTGTAGCGGTAAATAGCTTTGTTTGTATGTTTATATTTGTACATGTCACAGTTTGCTTTATGTCACAGTTTGCTTTATGTCACAGTTTGCTTTATGTCACAGTTTGCTTTATGTCACAGTTTGCTTTATGTCACAGTTTGCTATATGTCACAGTTTGCTATATGTCACAGTTTGCTTTATGTCACAGTTTGCTATATGTCACTGTTTGCTATATGTCACAGTTTGCCATATGTCACAGTTTGCTATATGTCACAGTTGCCATATGTCACAGTTTCCCATATATCACAGTTTGCTATATGTCACAGTTTGCCATATGTCACAGTTTGCCATATGTCACAGTTTGCTATATGTCACAGTTGCTATATGTCACAGTTGCCATATGTCACAGTTTGCTATATGTCACAGTTTGCTATATGTCACAGCTTGCATGCTTATACTGACATATGCCTTTGTATGCTTAGATTAGTTTATGAACGTTTACTTATTTGTTATGCATTTGTTATGTATTTGTTGTTATGCAATTTGTTAAATTTACATATTTATTTTCTACATGAACACACTTGCTGACCATTCCTTGACTTTACAACTTCATTATAACTTTTTTTTGGGGGGGGGGGGTGCTGAAGATGTGTACAGTTGATCTATTACAGCACTGGACATACTTTTCTTACTCTAAACTTAATCCGAATGTGTTCAAAATGTGTATATATTAATCATACCTGATCTATTGGACTACACCGCACAAAATTCAAAACTATAAGTAGTTGCCTTAAATACCACATAAACCTTACAATACGTAACAACGCAACCGAGCAAAATGACCTTTTCTAAAAAATGATGTAATAATATCGCCAACCCTACCGCTCCGCCCGACAAGGTGACCGAAGGACAAACCACCAGTATAATAGTATCTGACATAGCTGCATGTTAGTCAGTCATGATATCATTTTATTTACGTCAATATTTCCATATTTTTTAATTATCTGCCCTTTCTCATCCGTTGCACTCTCTAGGGTATCTCTTCAATGCCTTTCTTGCCTCTTGCCATTTTAACGCTCTCAATGTCTTTACCTCCTATTTCTGTGCACCTCTAACTCACCATCCTTAAACTTCTGCACAGTTCACCGTGATAATTGTGTGTGGCTCTTAAAGCCCAATGGACCTCTTAATGGATGCTTTTCTCTAACTACAGATCCTTAAATCACACACATTTTTCGTCTTCGTTCAATCGTTTCTTTGCCTTTTGTTGTTCTTTTCTTCTAATCTTTACACGCTGCCAAAGATGGGCACTTAACCTTTTTTATCTTAAACAGGTTTATGGGCTTCAAATATTGCTCCCGAGAGCGAAAGAATAGGGGAGAAATGGCTGACATTAATAGTAATTGATAATGCAAAAAACACAGGGTATATTTTGCATTAAGGAAAAAATAAGGCTAGAGCTGGAATCCGCAACAATGCGATGGTTATTGACCACTTAGAACAAGAGTTTTGGGTTCAATTCCCATCGAGGGCGCCTAGGTATGCTCAGTCTAGATGGGTACAAGGTTTTTTCTGAAAAAGTACACAGTCTGGTGTAATATGGACCATATCACAGATAAAAAATATGCCGTGTTGGAATGAAAACAAATATATATATAGTCATTAACATCATATTTCTCGTAATATGAAACCTGTCTATAGCTTCTTCTTCTACTTTCCTTTCCTCATCTTCCTTTCAGGGTCTAGGGGAGATATAATGTGTGGTCTTTTGCTCTTCTGTTCGCCTCTGCTGCTGTCATGTTTCCTAGTGCTTCTAATATCCTATCCATCCATCTTTTTCGTGGTCGACCATTGGGTCTGGTGTTCTCACAACGTTTGTTGAAGGCTCGTTGTGTTGTGTTTTGATCTCTTTGCATTGTTACGTGGCCAAACCATTGTATCTGTTGTTTCTTTTTATATTCTATGGCGGGTCTATTCCTAGCTTTTTTTCTCAGTTCTTCATCTCTGAATTTTATCTCTCAGTCTGTTTCCTGTCATTCGTCTGACAAATTTGATCTCAGCAGAGGTTAATTTTCTGATTGTTCTTGCATCTAGTGTCCAGGTCTGGCATTGGTAGCACAACGTTGGGATGAATATTGTATTGTATAGTGCTCGTTTTGCCTCTAGAGTTATTTCCTTGTTGGACAATAGTGGTGATAACTCTCCAATGACTTGACAAGCTTTGTTGCATCTTGATTATATCTCTGCTGTTTGTGAATCATCGTTTGTCACTAAAATTCACTAACCTTCGTTGTTTATATAACTGTTTGAAAGTTTCGAGAGCTAATAGCATGAGGGTTATCGGGATTCCTTGAAAAGAATATTTACTCAGAGCTTTATGCTGTTCAACAGATCTAGCTGAAGAAAATGGAACGGCTACCTGTGTTACTGATATCGGGAAAGTAAGTACAGCTAGGAAAATCATAGAGCTCTATCTTTCAAATACTGTAACCTATTGCTTTTTGTGGTTTGCTTTTTTTGAACAGATATTACAGTATGTAGACACTATGTAGACACTATGTAGACACTATGTAGACACTGTGTAGACACTATGTAGACACTATGTAGACACTATGTAGACACTGTGTAGACACTGTGTAGACACTATGTAGACACTATGTAGACACTATGTAGACACTATGTAGACACTGTGTAGACACTATGTAGACACTATGTAGACACTATGTAGACACTGTGTAGACACTATGTAGACACTGTGTAGACACTATGTAGACACTATGTAGACACTATGTAGACACTGTGTAGACACTATGTAGACACTATGTATTTTTTGGTTTCAAGCTCGGCGATATTTGCTCCTTTCGTCCACAAACATCCACTTGCGGAAAATATTTTAGAAAAGGAGTTGCCTTCCTTCTTTTTTTCTCCGCTGGCTAGGCTGGTTGGTTGCTTTGCACAACCTCCGCAGGGTGGTGAGGAAGACTGTAGATCTGTTTTGGTTAACCGATCCTGAATTAGAAAACGAGCTAAGAGTTAAAGCTTTCCACCAAAAAATGTGTCGGGGTCATGGAAAGAAAGATGACACACTACACTACCTCCATATGCCTAGTAAGGCATCATCATCATGTGGCATATCCTTTACAGAATCTTTGAATTAACCACAGCTCCTTTGTTGGAATCTCTGTCTCTAGCCAGATCTCCGACTTCTTCTATTGCCATGTCCAAGGCTTGCTTGAAGTATTGAAACTACCTTCTTCTTAGTCTACCCCTGATGCGTCGCCTAGAAACCATACCTGCCATTAATGCTCTTTCCAACTGGATGTGTCTTTTTGGTGTGGCCATAGTATTTTCACCTCCTCTCTAGAATAGTGTTTAAAAGCCATTTCTTTTTTCATATTTAAGTCTTTTCATATGTTTACATTGCTCTTTTTTTAAATTTTCCAACATATATTAAAGATTTTTCTCTGCAGTATTTTGTTTCCAATGAATCGATTTTCTTTCTCGCTGTTTGCGAAACTGTCCATGATTCACAACCGTATGTTGTTTTAGCGAAGATACATGTTCTCAGTAAATGTAATTTTACTGCCTTGATATTGTGTCACACGTTCTTTATTGCATTTAATTGTTTAGTAAGGCATAGAGGGAATCTTTTCTTTACTTTCAGTCAAAGCTGTCAACAAAAGTGTAGCCCAATGTCCCATCCGTTGGGAAGTGGCATAGGATTAGTTCCTCCGTCGCCAATGCTATTTTTTCAGGAAAACCCTCTCAGCCTGTCCGCTGAGGGGGTTTTCCTGAAAATACCCCATAACTTGTGACGTCTCGACTAAGTGAGCTATAGGCGGCTGATCTCATTCTACCCTCAGTCGCCCCTGCTCGCAATGCTGAAAACATCACAACTATTGGTCGGCTCCCCTCTCATCGGGTAGGCTCAGAAATATCGGTGGTAGCGGTTCCGCTTCTGATCTCGTCGATTAGTACGTCACTGGTTCATGTTTTAAGTTAGGGGATATCTGTTATCTTATTCCCAAACGTTGCCAATGGTGTTTTGTAACGTCCCAGTGCCCTCCTTGGCATCACACTGTCCAGCATTTACCTACTCATCGTCTCGCTTTTGCTATTCCAATATCCTGCTTTTGTTATTCCGCTGTCTTGCTTTTACCGTCCCATCATCCCACTTTTGTTATTCCGCTGTCTCGCTTTTACCGTCCCATCATCCCACTTTTGTTATTCCGCTGTCTTGCTTTTACCGTCCCATCATCCCACTTTTGTTATTCCGCTGTCTCGTTTTTACCGTCCCATCATCCCACTTTTGTTATTCCGCTGTCTCGTTTTTACCGTCCCATCATCCCACTTTTGTTATTCCGCTGTCTCGCTTTTACCGTCCCATCATCCCACTTTTGTTTTCCTACTGTCCCGCTTTTACCGTCCCATCATCCCACTTTTGTTTTCCCACTGTCCCGCTTTTACCGTCCCATCATCCCACTTTTGTTTTCCCACTGTCCCGTTTTTACCGTCCCATCATCCCACTTTTGTTTTCCCACTGTCCCGCTTTTACCATCCCATCATCCCACTTTTGTTTTCCCACTGTCCCGCTTTTACCGTCCCATCATCCCACTTGTGTTATTCCGCTGTCTCGCTTTTACCGTCCCATCATCCCACTTTTGTTTTCCCACTGTCCCGCTTTTACCATCTTACTGACTCGCTCTTGCCATCCAAATGTCTCGCTTTTGTTAACCACCGTCCCGCGTTTTACCATTTCAGTGTTTCGTTTTTACCATACCAACGTGTGCAAATTAATGCAGTGCAACAACAAGATCAAGCTAAAAATATATCGAGTTTCCTTTCTTGTGTATTGATCTGCACGCTGGCGTAAAGCAGATGATGGGACATTCAGATTATCATCGTTTCCTACAATCTGCCTAAGGATAATTCTCAAAATATTTCGTCATCACAGAATCAGAAGAATAGAGCTCTGCCTATAATTATCCCAATTTAAAAATACACAAGAGGGTAGCAGATATAAGTTGGATATCGACAAGCCATGTACTCGTATGATCCCAGTAACTGCTTTTTTAATGTATTCACTTGGAATGGTGAACGAGAGGTAGACCAGGGACAATCTATGAAAGTGGTGATGTGACTAAAAGAGAAAATACATAGAAATCGATATCGTGTTGATTTTAAAATCACAGCGTGATTTGTGAAAGCACACAGTCCGAGCCACATTTACAACAACCGGGGTTATTTTTATGTGGTGTCAAGATTGCATAGCTTTCATAGAGCAAGAAAAAGCACTTGACCGAGTAATTAGAGAACAATTATGGGAGATACTACGAACGCTTGGAGCATGCCAATATTCTAACAACCTCTGTACAAGTCTCTTCATCAAAAGTAGGCTACACATATCTCTTTGAAGTTATACCAGGTGTACATATCTCTTTGAAGTTATAGCAGGTGTACACATCTCATTGAAGTTATACCAGGTGTACATATATCTTTGAAGTTATAGCAGGTGTACACATCTCATTGAAGTTATACCAGGTGTACATATATCTTTGAAGTTATAGCAGGTGTACACATCTCATTGAAGTTATACCAGATGTACATATTTCTTTGAAGTTATAGCAGGTGTACACATCTCATTGAAGTTATACCAGGTATACATATCTCTTTGAAGTTATACCAGGTGTACATGTCTCTTTAAAGTTATACCAGGTGTACATATCTCTTTGAAGTTATACCAGGTGTACATATCTCTTTGAAGTTATACCAGGTGTACATATCTCATTGAAGTTATACCAGGTGTACATGTCTCTTTAAAGTTATACCAGGTGTACATATCTCTTTGAAGTTATACCAGGTGTACATATCTCTTTGAAGTTATACCAGGTGTACATATATCATTGAAGTTATACCAGGTGTACATATCTCATTGAAGTTATAAAAAGTGTATATTTCTCTTCGAAGTTATACCATGTGTACATATCTCATTGAAGTTATAACAGGTGTACACATCTCATTGAAGTTATAACAGGTGTACATATCTCATTGAAGTTATAACAGGTGTACACATCTCATTGAAGTTATAACAGGTGTACAAATCTCATTGAAGTTATAACAGGTGTACATTTCTCATCGAAATTATAACATGTGTACATATCTCTTTGAAGTTATAACAGGTGTACATAATCTCTTTGAAGTTATAACAGGTGTACTATCTCATTGATGTTATAACAGGTGTACATATCTCACTGAAGCTATAACAGGTGTACAGATCTCTTTGAAGTTATAACAGGTGTACACATCTCTTTGTAGTTACGACAGGTGCACATATCTCTTTGAATTTATGACAGGTGTAAAACACGGGTCATATCCTTCGTTGTTTACTACCAACAAGCAGGGCTTTTATTTTCTGATGCCTCTTGCCGGTGCGGCTCTCCGGAACCTACTCGCTGGAATAATTGTTTGTAAATACATAGAATAATATATAATAATCGCTATAATAAATACAATTATGTTCTAGTTTGATGGAATTGTTAGTCTGCTCACAATTAGACATTTCAGCTGAAATAGATGAATGTCCATGATCATTGTTTGATTCCACAAATTATGTTAAAACATGGTTGCTACGAGGGAGCCGCGATAGCTCAGTGGTTAGTGAACTGAATTACAAAGGATAAGAGTTAGTGTTCGATCCCAATCGACGGCTTCCAGGTTCACCCAGCCTTAAATGGGTATCGGATTTTTTTTCTGGGAAAGTAATGCGGCACGAGCGTAATACCGACCACATTACCCCAAAAGTCATGTGCTGAAGGTCTGTAAAATTTATGGTCACTAACACCATATTCCGTATACGCCACTTGGCATGACGGGGCTCTTTACTTTAAATTACTTTTTGGTTGCCACAAGGTCGCCATTAAGAACTACAAACCTGATCCGAAAAAAAGAACTGAGGAAGTTATTGATAGGACTAAAGTGTGGAAGCTACTTTAAAGTGTATGTAAGTAAACGGCAATATTGCAGACTTTATCATGCTTTTGTTACACAGCTTTCTGTATATTTTGTGGCTGAACTTCTTGTGTGTTCCATAATTTTTTTTCAGAAAAAAAAATCAGTTTACATGGGCTACATAGGTAAGTCAGCCAACTCATATAAGACAGGGGAGTTTAGCCAGCTTTTATTAGCAGACCATCAGTCACTGATACACGGGATAAATAAAAGATCTACATGAAAACGTAAATAGACGTAACAACACAGGCACCAAAGTAAAAGCAACACCAACAAGACTGATGTCATGAATATCGCAGAAGAGAAACAAAATATCAACATAACGAGAGTCCCGCATACAATTAAAACAAGTGGATGAATGTAAATACTTAAAATGTCTAAATACAAACGATAATTGACAAACAGTAGAAATAGACAATAGACTCAAGATTCAACAGTTTGTCTAATCATCAGACAGCTATTACACTGTTGTCAAACAAGAGAATGACACTAGAGGAAAAAAGGACGCTTTACGACACATTCTTCATTCAAATCTTGTGCTATCAATGCCAGAATTAATCGTTAGACTTAGGATTCATAAAACAAATGACTCCTACCGAGATTAAATGAGTTAGACGCATGGCATGAAACAGCCTGGAAGATAAGGTCAGAAATGAGGAACTAAGAACAATTGTTTGTATTATTTCTGCCATTGAATATATAAGGAAACAGTTGATAAAATGGTTTGGTCACGTGATGAGAACAGTTTAAACAGAACACACCGGGCCATAAATAAATGCTGCGAGAACACCAGACTCAAGGGCCGACAAATGAAAAAGATGGATCGATGGGGTATTAGAAACACTAGGCAACATAGCAATAGGAGTTGCCAGCAGATGAGCAAGAGACGACATTTTTCCTCGACGTTGAAAGGCAAATGGGGAAAGAAAGAAGAAAATGCAAAGTTGGTGTGCTCATCTAGTATCTAGTACTATCGGATGATGACGATGAACAATTAAAGTTTTCTTCCTGCTCAGTTAAACTCTTGACAGTTTATTACCGACAAGATTTGGCTGAAAGTCAGTACTCTAAGAAATTGATAAAAAGTGGAACTAACATTTATAATCATTTCAAAATCAATCACTAGAATTATAAATGACATGTGTATATGTGTGTGTACGAATATTTGTATGTGGGGGAGCGACAGCAACATAAAGAAGTTCACTCACTGTGCTCAGATCTTGCTGCTTTATTTTAGGAAACAAACGTTGGTAACGATAACTTTACACTATCCAGTTATAGTACAATTATCATCATCATCATCAAGTACCAAGCATGGTGGCATAGGCGATCATTTTTATCCACAACTTTCAATCTCGACAAATATTTATTATTTCAGCTGTTGACTTTCTGCCAAGCCATTCTCTTAAGCTGTCTGCTATCTTTTGTTTTTGTTTCCCTCTATCTGTTCATTCCTCAGTGCAACATTAGATGCATAAAACATACTACAAACAGAACAATAAAAATGAAACTAAGAAAAAAAACATAATAACAACTCAGTAAAGGTTTATGTATAAACAGACATGGATTAATTGGCGTGTATATCTGACCAAACTGAATTATAACCCCATCATGAGAATAGTTCATACAAAAAATAAGAATGTAACACAAACAGATGACCCAGGAAAAGATGCGTAAATGGAATTAGTCACTAAATAAATTCAAATTGACAACTCAAGTTACAATATTCATGATATGATGTTAATACATTAATAATTTGTATGCTCTGGGATAGTGTGGAAACAAAGACTAATAGCACAGTAAAAAGTAGAAGATTTCAAGACTGGAGTGATACCAGAAATACATAAGAAAGTATTAAAAAAACTGACTGCTTGGATGGTACGGTCGAGAGCTGAACGAGACATTGAATGAGCGCTATAGCAGTGCAACAATCTGTTCCTTATATATAAGTGAAGAATATAAATAGAATATAAACAGAATATAAATCTTCGAAATGTGGGAGTTCTTGTATCGGGGAGGGGGGAACAGGCAACTAATTGCAGTGCTGCGGTAAAGCTGGTAGCGAGGAGCCATTAGTGGGGTGTGGTATACACTCCAAGGTATCTCTCTCTCTCTCTCTCTCTCTATGCGATCAGGACTCAATCAGAGTAGGATTCCAGACCCTCATATGAATACAGATGTCTGTTTAAGTGAAGTGACGTACTAATTGAAGCCAATTAGAGTGTTAGATCCACTCTGCTTGAATACCCAAGTTATGGTGGCAGCTTTACAAAAAACAACGTTGTTCCCGTCTTCTGAAGAAGGCCGCAACGTCAGTATTTCGTTGTGTTCCTTTTTTGTAATGCTTTCACCACACCATGGAGTGTATACTACACCCCACTACTGGCTCCGAGATCTTGTATCGCATGGGACAGTAGGACACGCATTTTTTCTGTGATATGGAGCGTCAGTTATTGTTAGTTCTCGGATTATCGTCATCTCACATTGAACAACTGTCCATAAGTGCTTAGATTTCCTTTCCATCAAATCCCGTAGGAGGAAACGATTGAGAAATAAAAGTAAGCTGATTGACAAGTGTTCTCCCATTCTCTCCGTGAAATAAAAGTAAGCTGATTGACAAGTGTTCTCCCATTCTCTCCGTGAAATAAAAGTAAGCTGATTGACAAGTATGCTCCCATTCTCTCCGTGAAATAAAAGTAAGCTGATTGACAAGTATTCTTCCATTCTCTCCGTGAAATAAAAGTAAGCTGATTGACAAGTATTCTCCCGTTTTCTGCGTGAAATAAATGTAAGCTGATTGACAAGTATTCTCCCGTTCTCTCCGTGAAATAAAATTAAACTGATTGACAAGTATTCTCTCGTTCTCTCCGCGAAATAAAAGTAAGCTGATTGACAAGTATTCTCTCATTCTCTCCGTGAAATAAAAGTAAGCTGATTGACAAGTATTCTCCCATTCTCTCCGTGAAATAAAAGTAAGCTGATTGACAAGTATTCCCATGTTCTCTCCGTGAAATAAAAGTAAACTGATTGACAAGTATTCTCCCGTTTTCTTCGTGAAATAAAAGTAAGGTGATTGACAAGTATTCCCATGTTCTCTCCGTGAAATAAAAGTAAGCTGATTGACAAGTATTCCCGCATTCTCTCCGTGGCTCTCCTGTATTTGAGCAACCCCTCTTTTAACTAATATCAATTTCCCTGAGTCATACCAAGGATGCAGATTTACGAAAGGCATCGACATCTTTATCGCGCCCTTCCTTAGAGCGATACGAGCGTCAGAGATGTACGGTCATTCATCCCTGTGACATTGCAATGTAACGTTTGTTAATAATGGATCTGCAAGCCTTGATTCACTTAAACGACCGTAACCAGATGAACGAACACCACAGATCCGACGCATAATCCTTCAGGTGAAATATTTAGTTGACTTGGCACATCGATTTACATAAAGGAGCTGAAAGTAGTTGACACCAAGTTAAGTTACACTTGTCCACATTTATAGAAACAAATTAGGAATTTTTAAACTCGAAATCACAAGTGAAATAAAAATGTTGACTCTTACACCTTGTGATGACTATACTCAGCACACGACCTTTATTTTCAAGCCCTCCAGTTCGTCACGTGACCTCAGAAATTGGATAATGTGATGCCCTAATGATAGACAACAGTTGATATCATAAATGCTTATCTGCATTCATTTAATCACCTTACGATTTACATTCTTCAACCATGATCTTCACATACTGACCTGTACGATGGGATAAGTTCTAAATGTCATAAAGAACATGTGGCACAACAACAGCAGTGAAATTAAAATTACTATTGGAATATATCTTCCCGATAGCAATATATTGCTGAGTATCATGGATAATATCACAAAGAACAAAGTAGAAAATCGACTCATTTTAAACAAAACGCTACTTAATGAATAATCCTTAAGATACCACGGATAACGAAAAAAGAAAAGAAACAAAAAAATAAAACAAATGAAGACAAGTTAAAAGACATAAACATTAGGAACAACAGATTTATAAAACCATTCTGCTGAGAAAAATTCAAATATTATGACCACCTTCAAATACATAGGTAGCTGGAGAAAAAACAACAACAACGGGAGGCATGGTTCCAGGAAGACGAGACAGCGACAAAATAAGACGAAGGTGACTTTAGATCTTTGGTTATGGAAGGCCCCGGTATCACTGCAAATAAATTAAAATCCATAATTGCTCAACCGCCCGTGCCAGCGTAATCATCCGAATTAATATCTCATCTCCCAAACAAAGAAAAGTAACTGTAGTCCCCATCGTAGCAGTCTCAGCACACGCCAAATGACATAAGGCGAAACCTCGCAGAAAGTGTGCACAGCCAACTGTTCCCTGTCATACGATATCATCTTTCATCGTAAACAATTGGAATATCGAAACATGATGAAAACGGATGAGACGTGCAGCTCACGGTGTGCACAGTGCACTTAACTCAGTAGCTCCTACAACAAGCCGGACTTGGAATATGAGGAAACTGCAACAAGGAACACTTTTCATGCATAGACTTCAATGGTTCCTGCCGCCTATCCACCATATACCGGAAGTCCGCGTCCTCTTGAAAATGATGATCGCCATATTTTTTTAAATATATAGCGCTTACTGATGTTAGGCCATCGTTGTTGACTCCAATTCCGAACATATAAACACACAGTTAGTCGTCAGATTACCCCCGCCGCGCATTAAACAACAGACCGTAAGATTAGCGTAATGCCGGTCAAGGGCTATACGAGTAGCCCTTCAAGTTGGTTATTTAGTCCTGCCAGTTGATGTGCATCAGAAGGTGACTTCATGTCATCAAAGAGACCTTGAACATCTCAACAGAAGAAGTAAACTACCTAGCTGTTGACAGAGATTCTTTCATACGGGCTGTGGTGAATGCAATGTTATGTTATGCAAAGGACCTGCGACCTGATGATGATGATGATGATGATGATGATGATAGAATGAGAACGACGGAAAGAGAACTGTGAAAAAAATAATTCAAACATTATGTAGGAAATAATAATAAAGAGTGTGTGAGAGCAAATTTGCGCATAAAGGAAATTATGAAAACAAGCGAAAACGAATGTCCACAAAATGTATTATTGCTTCACAAATATTATGCCATTTTCTTTAAGATGCCAACAATTTTTCACCACTTTTGTTGCAATTAGTTCGATCCATATAAAAGCATTAATGTTTAGGATAATGCTAGAGATAATTGGAATGTATTTGCCAGGTGAAGGAGATCCGAAGACAGGACTCAACTAAATATTCTGAGCGACAAAAAGACGGTCTACCTTCGAAGACGGAGTTATCTGCCTGTTCGGAGAGGGACACTCTGCACACGGCTGCCAGGAAAAACCTGATTAACACTCACAATTTTGATCATAGTCTCTCGCGTAGGTTAGATACGTCCTGAACTGAAATGAGATCTACAATTCGTTCAATTAATTACTGTGGGGTGAAATATGAAGGAAGACCATAGAAAAAGTATAAAAAGAGGTAGAGGAAGAAGAGAGAGAAAGAGATAGAAAGAGATAGAGAGAGAGATTAGAAGACGGTGAAAAGAAAAGAAGAGAAGAGAAACGAAGCGAAATTACGAGAATAGAAAAGAGTAGCAGAGAATGTATGAGAAGAGAAATATAGAGTTGCGAAGAAAAAAGAAAAGAGAAGAAGATGAAAGAAGAGAAAAGAAAAGAAAAAAAGGAGAAGGAAATGTATGAGAAAAGAAGATAAGTGAATAGAAAAGTAAAATGTATAACGAAGGGAAGTAAATAGATGAGTGAAGACGAGAAAAGAACGGAAAAGTAGAGAAAAAAAAAAAGAAGAGAAGATAAAAAAAAAGAGAAATGACGAACAGCAATTTGAGAACACTGAAGGAATACAAAAATTGAATACAAAAAACGCATTGTCAAGTCATTGAAATAATTAGCAACTGACGGCCATAGGTTCTATACAGGTAAAAGATTTATGTAGCTGTTATACATTTACATTGTATTTGCGAGGTATCTAAGGGACAATGTAGATTGACCACCTTCATTATCTGGCAGATATGGTGTAGTCAACGCAACTAATTCGTCGCTTTAGGTAAGATTACAACAATAAGAAAATGCCCTGGTCTTTTAACCGACCGTAGGCGGTCCATAGGGCATATACCCAGATACTCTTTCTCTTATCTAAATTTTCATTCTAGCAGTTTTCAATCCTTCTAAAGATATTTATCAAATCTCGCCATTTGTCTCTGTTCTGTGCAAATAACTATATCTCATTGAGGAAGCCGATTTCTGCTGCTCTTGCCGCTCTGATCAATGTTCTTCTCAGTGTCACTTTGGGTCGGCCTCTTTTCCTTTCACCTGTTGTTTCCCACATGAGGACTTGCTTTGTTATTTAGTTATTATCTCTCCTCATCACATGTCCAACATATGACCATCGTTTTTTTTTCTTGATTACTGAAGATATTAGTGGTTGGTTGGCGATTTCTCGAATTTCTTCGTTTCTTTTGAATTCGTTCCATGCTATACCAAGTATTTTCCTTAAAAAAATTATTTTCGAATGCGTTCAACTTTGTTTCTATGTCTCTTGTTGTTTTCAAGCTCTCACATACATACGTAAGGGTTGATAGTACATTTGATTTGAATAGTCTCAGTTTTGTGTTTGTGATGATGAGTTTTGATTTCCACTTTTCAAGGCATCTGAAAGACATTGATGCTTTAGCTATTCTGATTCTAATTTCTTTACTTGTATCCCCTTCCCGATCAATGTGACTTCCAAGATAGATAAAGTGGTCGATCTCTTCCATTGGTTTATTTTCCATTATATTCTGTCATCTGTTGGAATTTAGCTTTTCATGACTTTAGTCTTTTCAAGATTGATGGCAAGCCCAAGTATAGTTCATTTTGTGTTTTCCTGCATCGTTTTTATCTGACTGCTGATGAGCACTATGTCATCAGCAAAGTCGAGGTTCTCCAAATGGTCTCCTTGTATCCATTCGATGCTTTTGTTACCAGTGTACCATTTCTTCATTATGAAGTCCATAGCAATTCCAAATTAAAAGAGCGATAAAATACATCCTTGTTTAACCCCAGTTTCTATTGGAAAACATTCGCTCAGTCCTTCCTCTGTTCGAACTGTACATGTGTAACCATCATACATGTCTTTGATAATATTTATGATTTTTAATGGTAAGCCATATTGCTTCAGAATTTTCCACAAAGAATTTCTATGAATGCCGTCGAATGCTTTTTTGAAGTCAATGAAGTTGCAAAAGGATTCTTGCTTCTCAGTTTGTTCCTCCAATATAAGTCGTAGAGTAAAAATGTGGTCAAGGTAGCTTCTTCCTTTTCTAAACCCAGCCTGTTCTTCACGCATTACTGTATCTATTGAATCCTTTATTCTATTCATTACGATTTTGCAGAATAAATGTGAGGCAACTGACAAAAGTGTCACGCCTCTCCAGTTGTTGCAATCTCTGAGATTGCCCTTTTTTGGGATCTTAACAATGATTCAGGGAGCCGCGATAGCTCAGTGGTTAGTGAACTGGACTACCACGGACAAGGGGTAGGGTTCGATCCCAACCGACGGCTTCCGGGTTCACCCAGCCTTAAATGGGTACCGGGTTTTTTTCTGGGAAAGTAAAGCAGCACGGGCGTAATACTGACCACATTACCCCAAAAATCATGTGCTGAAGGTCTGTA